>CAJHQQ010000982.1:0-125932 GCA_905132885.1 Moricandia moricandioides | reverse complement strand
AAAAAAATTAATTATGGTCGAGTATCTTTTTGGTGGTCGAGTTGCGGGCTATCGGGAAGTTTCAATATGTGAGATGTCAAAAAAGTCGAAGAATTGATCGTGAGAGAACCATGAGTCGATTAAGCTGCTCGACCATGGTTTGACAAAGTGTTAGATTGATCAGACGGACGTTTTGGAAGCTTATCATTTTTGGAAGCACGACGTTTTAGAAGTTCGACGTTTTTGAAACCCAACGTTTCTTAACCACGAAGTTTTCTCGGAAAATCGTCATATCAGTAAATTCTTATTCTGAAGATATTATAAGTCGGAAGCAGGACGGGAATTAAGCAGGACGGGAAGTAAGCACGATGGGATCGAAAGCACGACGGGAAAACCGAAGCACGAGGTGCCGCATAACCTGCGATCGAAACATGCGGAGCGACATGTGTGAGCTGTGGTGTCAACCTGCATGAACCCAGGCTGTGTATCAGACATGTGGGGGGCGTTTTTTCATCTGGCATGACATCCTGGTCATGCAGCCAGACATGTGGAGCACGAGGTGCCGCGACGCATGCGTCCGGAGCCATGCGAAGCGACACACGGACTGCCACACAACTTGGATCTGATTGGTTGCTGCATCCTATAAATAGCCCACGGCCCCAGCTTATTTTAACACATCCAGACAACCTGAAAGCAGTGAAAAATGTGAGAGAGAAAGTAAGAGAAAGAAAGTTATAGTTTCGATCTTTTCCGAGTCTTTTTGGTAGTTTTAGAGAGTTTTCGAGAACAGTTACTCTGCTCGATTTGAGTCTACATCTGAAGAAGGTTCTGCCAATTCAAGATCAGTACAGACGTGGATCTACTTGGGAAGGTCAAGAAAGGGTTCGGATTGCAGAAGACAGGTCCGGGGTTAAGGCCACGAGTCAACCAAAAACAGTGAGTTATAATCAATTGTTTGCTGAGGTTGTTTTTCATGCAGGTTCCCGTTACTTGGAAGTTGGATCTGGGAAGGAGGCCGGGTCTAAACTGAGTAACGGTTTGGTTAGTTAATAGTTGAGGTTAGATTGATTGAGTGGATAGCATGCTTAAGTATTGCCTGAGAATCGTAGTAGCATGCTAATCGTTAGGTTGATTGGTTAGTTAGAGAACGTTGAATGCTTAGATGATATTGCTAGGTTGTGGATAGTTAGTTATTCTGGAATCAGTCTTGGTGCTAGATTCTAGAATATATTTAATTGTGTTTGGTTGTGATTATACTTAGAACCTTGGTTATATTACCGGGTTTAGTATTAGTTATATTGGCCGACAGCATTGTGTAACCCACAATGCTAGGCATGTATAGGGGTGAGTTAGTGTTCCTTCAGACCTCGTACCCGGCGGGTTCAAGGAAACCCCTTATTCGCTGGATCGGGAAGACTCAGAGAGACGGGGTCATGGCCTATGGCTGAGTGATTACACGACGGTGTAATGTGGCAGTGACCCGAAGGACTGTGGGCTGTCGCGCGGTGACCCGAATGACTGTGGGCCGCGGTCGGTTGAAAGTTCCTTCTTCCTGCCTTCGTGGTAGGAAGTTAGGATGTTGCCGATAGTGAAAGAGGAACCTAACGTCATTGGGGCCCGAGTTAGATATATATATTATTTTAGTATAAAGGGATTGGTAAACCCTGGTTTAAGTTGAGATCGATTTGTAAGCTTTAGCAATTATCTTATAGTATCGATAATTTGATCGCTATTGTTTTCTGTTGCGGATTTCTGATTTGCCTTTATTATTACTACTGATTTATGCTCTTAGGTGAATTTCTCGCTTTAGATTGTTTGGGGTGGGATAGCGAGGGGTTGTATTTGTTAGTTGGGGATTGTAACTCACTGAGTAATGCTAGATTACTCACACCTCACTCTTTGTTGTTTTCAGGTGACCAGTAGAGTTCGTAGAGGTCGCGGGAAGTTAGGGCGGCTGGTGTAGATTTTCATCTTTTTGCTTGCGACGTTTTCAGACTATAAGTATGTATCTTTTGCTCGCTTGGCATGCCACTACTTGTACGATATTTTGTGTGTAGTGAACCAGATATGATATAAAATAAATAAATCGAGGTTTTATGTAAATGCCTTGTTGTATCTGATATTAGCTTTGTCCAAGCTAACACAACGTCAGATTAAGGTACGGGTTGAAAAGTCTTAGGCCTTGATCTGACGGGACGTGTTAGTGGACGGTCTGGCCTAGTCACGAATTGCACCCTTTGTGACCATGGCTGGATTGTTCCTAACCCGTCTTGTAGCACTTCTGAACCTTGGTAGAAAGTCGGTCCGTCGGTCATGTTCTTGTTTGATTGTTGGCTGATGGTTCGACCTATACCTAGAACGGTTCGGGGGTGTTACAGAGGTGGTATCAGAGCATGGTTTCGTCCATGCGTGACACAAGTGCTTTTCAATGTTTTATCGAGTCAAAAGAGTCGCAAAAAGATGTTTTAGGAAACCAGCCACTTCCCGTATTAGGTTTAAATAAGAATAGGACTTACCTTTTTATTTGCGTGCAGATGGCTAATCGTGGGACAGGTGATGATGGACGAGATCGGATATGGGGAGAGGGTAGGGATTCAGCAGGGAGAGGATTGGGTTACAGATCGGACCAGGATAATGGAGTTAGTGAGATGTTTGGACACGATAGGAGCCCTCCGCAGAGAACAAGATCTTTTCCTGTGTACGGTAACAGGACAAGGGAAGACAGTTTGGCGAGTATCAGCCCAAGTCGTAATTGGGAGCAGAGACATCAACATGATCAATCCGCTGAATCAAACCCAAGGCAGGATCAGAACCGTGCCACAGAAAGACCACAAGATCAGGGAGCAGAGAACACCCTGAATCTTTTACATGACGTGATAACCCAAGCACTCAGTAACCAGAACAGGCGTACTCATACCCCTGAAGTTTCCAAGCTATTATCTACCATGAAGAACATTGGATCATACAAGTTCAAGGGAGGATCAGATCCCATTGAAGCCGACAAGTGGATTACTATGATGGAGAAGAATTTTGAAGCCATGGAGTGTCCGGAAGAATATCAGAAGAAGATCGCTGTTTACTATTTGGAAGGCGACGCAACAGGATGGTGGGACAGCATAGAAAGGCAGCGTGGACATACCATTACATCATGGGAATCATTCAAGAGAGAGTTCGAGAGGAAGTACTTTCCTCCAGAAGCAAAGCATCGGTTGGAGCGTCAGTTTATGAACCTTGTTCAAGGAGATAGGCCAGTGAGGAGCTATGATTCAGAATTCACAAGGTTGAGGCGACATGTTTTTGATGGGCGTGAAGATGAAGGGACAATGATCCGTAACTTCATGTACGGATTAAAGCCCGAACTTGGAAGCCGTTTAGCTGGAAGCAACTTCAACAGCTTATCCGACCTGGTGGAGAGGGCTGTTAATGTTGAGACTGTGTTAGAGGCGGAAAGGAAGGTTACACAACATTCTGGAGGACACACCAAGTTCAACCAAGGAGAAAGACCGAATTACAACAGGGGTCCAAGATTCAACAAAGGCAAAGGACGAGGATTTGGAGGCCAAGGTAATTATCAGAGTAACTCTGGAGCATGTTACATATGTGGTCGGCCGGGACATATTTCAAGGTTCTGTCCCAACAACAACCGAAACAACCAGCAGGGTTATCCACAGATAAGGATGGAAGATGTCACTTGTTACTTCTGCGGTAGGAAGGGCCATTATGCTTCATCATGTCCAAACAAGCCAATCCCTGCAACCCCTCTCGCGATCCGAGCTCCTCCTAGCCGTCCAGCAATTGAGCCAGCACCAAAGAAGCAAAACCTAGGAGGTAGAGTTTATGCCTTAGGTTTAGAAAACCCAGACAATGCAGGACCTTCCAAGGGTCCCATAACAGGTATTGTGGATACTTAACCTCCTCTTTTTATTGCACGGATGTCTGTATAGATTTAGTTGTTGGAATTTAGTTAGGATTCTGGTTAGGTAAAGGTTGCTTGATCGTTAGGTTGCGCGTTTAGAAATTTTTCGATTATGATTGATTGTTGTGCGAATTTTGATTAGTATCTTGTGATTGAGATATTGTTGATTGAGTTACTGTGGCAGGAACCATACATGTTTCTGGTAAACCCACACATGTATTGTTCGACTCGGGGGCAACACATAGTTTTGTGACCCCTGAAGTAGCTGCCCAGTTTTGGGATTGTTTTGTGGTTGATAGGGTAAACGTGGCAGTCTTGACCCCTGCAAACCGAACCCTTCAAGCAGATCAGTGTATCAGGAATGTTCCAGTGGTCATTCAAGGCAAAGAGTTTGTGGCAGATTTGTTAGTTATGCCTTTGGAAGGGTACAAAGTAATCCTTGGAATGGACTGGTTATCAAGATATGAAGTTCAGATCGATTGTGGAAAGGGAAGGCTGTTATTTAGCGGAGGTAAACAACCAGAGATGGTATACTATGGAATTAGTCCTAGTATGACCGTGTCACTGATAGCAGCATTGAGAGTACAAGATTTGTTTCAAGATGGGGAAGTGTATTTGGTAACTTTATCGGTTAGTGGGGGAGCCACTAACGATGAAGTTAAGATTAAAGACATAGAAGTGGTCCAGGAGTTTGAGGATATATTTGCGCCACTAAAGGAATTACCTCCACCTCGGAGTAATCCCTTCACTACTACTTTGGAGCCTGAAGCGAAACCCATAGCTAAGGCACCGTATCGGATGGCACCTGCGGAGTTGGCTGAGCTAAAGAAACAATTGGAAGATCTATTGGAAAAGGGATTCATCCGATCAAGTTCTTCACCTTGGGGAGCTCCTGTGTTGTTTGTGAAGAAGAAAGACGGAAGCATGAGGTTGTGTATCGATTATCGCGGTATCAACAACATCACCATAAAAGACAAATATCCTCTTCCGAGGATAGATGAGCTGTTGGATCAACTCAAAGGAGCTAGTTGGTTTTCAAATATTGATTTGGCATCAGGGTATCACCAAATTCCTATTGCCAAGTCGGATATTATGAAGACTGCATTTCGAACGAGGTATGGGCAGTATGAGTTTGTGGTTATGCCCTTTGGTCTCACAAACGCCCCTGCAGCTTTCATGCGTTTGATGAATGAAGTGTTTCACAACTACCTCGACAAGTTTGTGATTATTTTCATTGACGACATTCTGGTGTACTCGAGGAGTAAGGAGGAACACAAAGAGCATCTGAGATTGGTTATGGAGAGGTTACGAAGTCAGAAGCTGTTCGCCAAGTTCAGCAAGTGCTCGTTTTGGAAGAGAGAAATAGGATTCTTGGGTCACATAGTATCAGGAGACGGCGTGGCTGCTGATCCAGAAAAGGTCCAAGCCATACGAGAATGGCCTCGACCTACCACTGTGACAGAAGTGAGGAGTTTTCTCGGACTTGCGGGTTATTATCGGAAGTTTGTTAAAGACTTTTCCTCCATTGCAAAGCCTTTAACTAAACTTACCGGTAAAGGAGTACCTTTCATATGGATGGAAGAAACAGAGAATGCATTCAAGACGTTGAAGGAAGCTCTCACCACTGCACCAGTGTTAGCCTTGCCCGAGCAAGGTAAACCTTACACGGTATACACAGATGCTTCACGAGTTGGGTTAGGTTGTGTGCTTATGCAAGATGGGAGAGTCATTGCATATGCTTCACGACAACTAAGGAAGCATGAAGATAACTACAGTACACATGACTTGGAGTTAGCGGCTGTAGTATTTGCTTTGCGAATTTGGAGATCGTACTTGTACGGAGAAGAAGTAGAGGTACACACGGACCATCAAAGTCTTAAATACCTCTTCACCCAGCCAGAACTCAACCTGCGTCAGCGTAGGTTGATGGAGTTTGTGGCCGACTATGACCTAAAGATTCATTACCATCCAGGTAGAGCGAATGTTGTTGCGGATGCCTTAAGTCGAAGGAAGATGGACGCAGATTTAGAAAAAGAAGTGGAGCTGTTGAACCAAGAGTTGAAACAAGTGAATTTGGTCGCTTTAGAAGGACAGACAAGCGAACCATTGGGAGTACAAGCAGTGAACCAGGCCAGTTTGATTCAAAAGATTCGAGAAGAACAACTAAATGACGAGAAACTGCAGAAGATTGCTGAAGATCTCAGAGGGCAAGCCGGACCAAATAGTGCTGGATATTACTTGGCGGAAGATGGAACCTTGCTAATTAATGGAAGGATCACGGTTCCTAAAAGGCAAGGGCTGAGAGATGAGATACTAAGGATGGCACACCATTCCTTACTTAGTATCCATCCTGGAAGTTCAAAGATGTATAAAGATGTGAGAAGATACTATCATTGGCCGGGCATGAAGAGAGCGGTAGCGCAATGGGTTGCACAATGTGCAAATTGTCAACAAGTTAAAGCCGAGCATCAAGTACCAGGAGGATTGTTACAGAGTCTTCCGATACCTCAATGGAAATGGGACTCGATTTCCATGGATTTCATCACTGGATTACCCACTGCTCCAGGTAGATCGAACAACTCAATATGGGTGATTGTGGATAGGTTAACCAAGGTTACACACTTGTTGCCGATGCGGGATACGGATAAAGTTGAAGTATTGGCTTAGATGTACATTGACGAAATTGTGAAGCTACATGATGTACCTTCAGACATCGTCTCAGATCGTGACCCTAGGTTCACAGCAGCATTTTGGGAAGCACTACAGGAGGCCTTGGGAACGAAACTGTTCAGAAGCACTGCGTTCCACCCAGAGACAGACGGCCAAACGGAGAGAACCATTCGGACCATCGAGGACATGCTACGGATGTGTATCCTCGATTGGGCAGGAAACTGGGAGAAGCATCTACCGTTGGTCGATTTCTCGTATAACAACAGTTATCATTCAAGTATAAAGATGTCACCCTATGAAGCACTGTACGGAAGGCCATGCAAAACACCTTTGTGTTGGACGGAAGTGGGAGAAAGAAGAATGTTTGGATCACCAATCGTTCAGGAGACCATGATTAAGCTGGAGACGATTCAAACCAATATGAAGAAGGCTCAAGACCGTCAGAAGAAGTACGCCGATCAATCAAGGAGAGAGGTAACTTTTGAGATAGGAGATTGGGTCTATTTGAAGGTCACCGCACAAAAAGGGAAAGACAGATTTGGCAAGGTCGGGAAACTCGCGGTTAGGTTCATTGGTCCATACAAGATCATTGGGAAGGTTGGTGAGGTAGCATATCGATTGGACCTGCCTGATGATATGCATCTACATCCGATTTGCCATGTTTCCATGCTTCGGAAACATATACGTGATCTAAGTGCTGTGGAGCCCGAGAGAATTGAAGAGCTAAGGACAAATCTCACCTATCCAGAAGAACCAATCAGAGTAGGGGAAAGGCGTATTCGAAGACTGAAGAATCGAGAGATTGCCCAAGTGCAAGTATTCTGGGGAAAACAAAACAGAATTCATGTCACTTGGGAGGATGAAGCAAGATTCAAAGCTAATCACCCTGAGTTTTTCAGAGAGGATGTTGTGATGGAAGAAGGAGGCCCCTCAGTACCTTAGAATTCGGGGACGAATTCTATTAAGGGGGGGAGAATGTAGGAACCCGTATAAAAAAAAAATTAATTATGGTCGAGTATCTTTTTGGTGGTTGAGTTGCGGGCGATCGGGAAGTTTCAATATGTGAGATGTCAAAAAAGTCGAAGAATTGATCGTGAGAGAACCATGAGTCGATTAAGCTGCTCGACCATGGTTTGACAAAGTGTTAGATTGATCAGACGGACGTTTTGGAAGCTTATCATTTTTGGAAGCACGACGTTTTAGAAGCTCGACGTTTTTGAAACCCGACGTTTTTGAAACCCGACGTTTCTTAACCACGAAGTTTTCTCGGAAAATCGTCATATCAGTAAATTCTTATTCTGAAGATATTATAAGTCGGAAGCAGGACGGGAATTAAGCAGGACGGGAAGTAAGCACGACGGGATCGAAGCACGACGGGAAAACCGAAGCACGAGGTGCCGCATAACCTGCGATCGAAGCATGCGGAGCGACATGTGTGAGCTGTGGTGTCAACCTGCATGAACCCAGGCTGTGTATCAGACATGTGGGGGGCGTTTTGTCATCTGGCATGACATCCTGGTCATGCAGCCAAACATGTGGAGCACGAGGTGCCGCGACGCATGCGTCCGGAGCCATGCGAAGCGACACACGGACTGCCACACAACTTGGATCTGATTGGTTGCTGCATCCTATAAATAGCCCACGACCCCAGCTTATTTTAACACATCCAGACAACCTGAAAGCAGTGAAAAATGTGAGAGAGAAAGTAAGAGAAAGAAAGTTATAGTTTCGATCTTTTCCGAGTCTTTTTGGTAGTTTTAGAGAGTTTTCGAGAACAGTTACTCTGCTCGATTTGAGTCTACATCTGAAGAAGGTTCTGCCCAATTCAAGATCAGTACAGACGTGGATCTACTTGGGAAGGTCAAGAAAGGGTTCGGATTGCAGAAGACAGGTCCGGGGTTAAGGCCACGAGTCAACCAAAAACAGTGAGTTATAATCAATTGTTTGCTGAGTTGTTTTTCATGCAGGTTCCCGTTACTTGGAAGTTGGATCTGGGAAGGAGGCCGGGTCTAAACTGAGTAACGGTTTGGTTAGTTAATAGTTGAGGTTAGATTGATTGAGTGGATAGCATGCTTAAGTATTGCCTGAGAATCGTAGTAGCATGCTAATCGTTAGGTTGATTGGTTAGTTAGAGAACGTTGAATGCTTAGATGATATTGCTAGGTTGTGGATAGTTAGTTATTCTGGAATCAGTCTTGGTGCTAGATTCTAGAATATATTTAATTGTGTTTGGTTGTGATTATACTTAGAACCTTGGTTATATTACCGGGTTTAGTATTAGTTATATTGGCCGACAGCATTGTGTAACCCACAATGCTAGGCATGTATAGGGGTGAGTTAGTGTTCCTTCAGACCTCGTACCCGGCGGGTTCAAGGAAACCCCTTATTCGCTGGATCGGGAAGACTCAGAGAGACGGGGTCATGGCCTATGGCTGAGTGATTACACGACGGTGTAATGTGGCAGTGACCCGAAGGACTGTGGGCTGTCGCGCGGTGACCCGAATGACTGTGGGCCGCGGTCGGTTGAAAGTTCCTTCTTCCTGCCTTCGTGGTAGGAAGTTAGGATGTTGCCGATAGTGAAAGAGGAACCTAACGTCACTGGGGCCCGAGTTAGATATATATATTATTTTAGTATAAAGGGATTGGTAAACCCTGGTTTAAGTTGAGATCGATTTGTAAGCTTTAGCAATTATCTTATAGTATCGATAATTTGATCGCTATTATTTTCTGCTGCGGATTTCTGATTTGCCTTTATTATTACTACTGATTTATGCTCTTAGGTGAATTTCTCGCTTTAGATTGTTTGGGGTGGGATAGCGAGGGGTTGTATTTGTTAGTTGGGGATTGTAACTCACTGAGTAATGCTAGATTACTCACACCTCACTCTTTGTTGTTTTCAGGTGACCAGTAGAGTTCGTAGAGGTCGCGGGAAGTTAGGGCGGCTGGTGTAGATTTTCATCTTTTTGCTTGCGACGTTTTTAGACTATAAGTATGTATCTTTTGCTCGCTTGGCATGCCACTACTTGTACGATATTTTGTGTGTTGTGAACCAGATATGATATAAAATAAATAAATCGATGTTTTATGTAAATGCCTTGTTGTATCTGATATTAGCTTTGTCCAAGCTAACACAACGTCAGATTAAGGTACGGGTTGAAAAGTCTTAGGCCTTGATCTGACGGGACGTGTTAGTGGACGGTCTGGCCTAGTCACGAATTGCACCCTTTGTGACCATGGCTGGATTGTTCCTAACCCGTCTTGTAGCACTTCTGAACCTTGGTAGAAAGTCGGTCCGTCGGTCATGTTCTTGTTTGATTGTTGGCTGATGGTTCGACCTATACCTAGAACGGTTCGGGGGTGTTACAATGGGACTCGCGATTACGTTCAGAATGAACGAGTCAGGGTACATGATCAATGTTAGGATGAGAACCTGAGGAAGGTTTCTCTGAATATGGGACTGAGTACCAAAATGTGAAGGGTGGTACCATCCTAGTCTATGGAAGGATTGGCATTCCTGATGATAGAGGACTAAAGGAGGAGATTATGAGAAAATCTCATAAGTCTAAAATCTCGGTACACCCAAGATGTACCAGAACCTAATGAAGTACTATCATTGGATCCGCATGAAGGCTCATGTGGCAGAATGGGTGGCTAAGTATTTCACTTGTCATATCATCAAGGCCAAGCATTAGGTTGTGAGTGGATTGTTACATAACTTGTCTATTCCGGAATGGGATTTGGACCATATCACAATGGGTTTTGTGACTCGGTTCCCAACGACCAGGAATAAGAAAGATGTGTTTTGGTTAGTGGTGGATCCCTGAACAAATCGTCACACCTTCTGGCCATCAATCAATCGGAGGGTGTTGATCGGATTGTATGCAAGTACATCGATGAGTTTTCCCGACTACATGGTGTAAGCATTGTATCAGATAGGGACTCAAGGTTTACATCCCACTTCTGGAAATCTTTTCAGAAGGCTTCAAGAACGAGGGTAAACATGAGCATCGCCTATTACCCATATACAGAGGGATAATCCGCGAATGATCCAAACATTAAAGGATATGTTACGATCATGTGTCTTGGACTGGTGTGATTCCTGGGAAATACAATCAGATGAGAATAAGGTCGGGAATTCATTTCACTATCGATGAAACACTTGGTTCAGATTCGAGGACGAATCCATTTCAAGTGAGGGAGACTTATTACGCCCCCATCTCTTTCTCTTCATCTTCTAATCTGTATTTGCGTGAGTAATGGTGTGTTTTGGTGTGGTAACTGGCTTGGTAAAGAGCCAAGGTCATGCCCGAGGGGAACCAACCACAAACCATGATTTATGGACGATTGAACGGTTAGTCCGATGAGTCTTAGCCATGGATCAGTTCGCCTTTGTTCTTGCAAGGGGAATTTCGTGGGTTCATTCAGCTTGGATGGGATATTGGTATATGGCCTTTAGTCGGTCCAAATAGATTGTATCAAGTCCCAATGGATCGGTTAAAGAAATGGTCCGATCGACCGTGAAACGGATCAGTTGGACTGTGCGGTTGTGTATAGACCCTAAGGGGGGCATGATGCACACAATTTGGTGAACCTAGGCCTTTTTACTTCTCATTTGAGAAGTCCAAGGCCATTGGTAGGAAAAAAGTTGGGGCCATGTGAACCTTGATTCTAGCCGTGTGGACGGTTAGGATTCATGGGTGGTCTGGTGATGTCATATGTGGGTTGCGAGTATCTTTAGATGTGTCCTAAGTATATGGAAGACTACATAGGGTTTCTTTGTCAAGGGTTGTGATGGTTGGGTCCAAATTTTCCGTCCCTAGACTTAGTCCGATCACATCCAAACCGAATGACGTGAGGCTTCGACCACGGCCTAGTCGGCCAGCTTTGGGTCTTACAGATTCTGCCTAACTTATCCGACTAGTCTAAATCGCTAGCAAGAACAAAACAATTCTAACAAGCTGGGTGGGGGCTTATTGTTGGGTCAAAATTGGGTACGGCGGAATCAAAGCCTGAAACTTTCCGGAAAATCTCCTCTTTAGAAAAAAAGGAGATAATATTTCAAAGGAAAGAAGGGCGGGAAAAACAAAATCAAGTTTTGTATAACTAATTGATATGATGAGTCCCCAAGCAAACATATCCCGAGAATCGAAACAACATAACAACCATGGGTCTCAATCATCCGACTTGCTCGTTTGGCAAGTCAGACCAGTCCAACTCGCCGAAATGGCGAGTTGGGCTAACCACAATGGTCAACTCGCCCATTCGGCGAGTTGGGCGGACCACCACTGTCAACTCGCCGGACGGGCGAGTGAAAGTTTTACAGAGGTTCTGGTTGTGTGAGTGAGAGAAACACCAATGGGGAAGATGAGATCTTGTTCTGGTCGAAATGAGAGAGAGACTGATGAGAGAGAGAGTTTATGAGAGAGTCTAAGAGATTTAGGGAAATAGAGAGACTAAAGAGACTAGGAGATTATGAAGAAGAAAGGGGAGAACCCCCCCCCCCCCCCCCCCATTCAGTTTATTATTAAAATTCGACCATACACTGCCTTTATATAGGCTTTACACTGTCTAATCCCATAAAGAATAAACCTAAATCTAATGGTTGTTAATCCTTAAAGATGGACGATAAGAATCTGGTCTTGGGTTGGTCTTGTGTTAGCTGGAAAGTGGAGACAGCTTGCTGGATGGATGCCTGATATTAAATGAGTTTGAATCTGGTAAAGGGAAGGCTGGAACTTGACTGGTCGGCCATAGGCTCTTCTGAACCAGGCTGGATCTGTGGCCAGATACATAGTCAGTTTTTGCTCTTCCTTTCCAGCCAGAGATAGCCATATCCAGCCTGTCACATGCCTGCCTTATCAACAAACGTCCACAAGCTCAGACTAAGCTTCTCTTGCGTCCTAAGTTTGCACAGCTTCATTTTGGGTTGATCCGGGATAGCATTCGCCCTATTCTTCTACGGTTGATGGTACGGACAACTGTCCGTACCACTTGCCCTATTTTTGCATAAACTCCCAACCATCTTCAAAGGTCGAATGGGAACATCTTTGGGTCGCCCTATTTTTGCATGGACCGTACGAGTCCGTACCGTCCGTACTGTTCACCCTATTTTTGCATGGACCGTACGAGTCCGTACGGTTTGCCCTATTTTTGCATGCTCGACCATCTCCTCCCAAATATCTTTAAATGATGTCTAAATCCCTCCTGGATTTGACCCTAACTTTGCACAAGCTTCAGGACACTTCTGGACACCTTTAAACACTCCTGAAGCCTTCTGAGACAATCTCCGGAGGTCTTGCCCTAACTTTGCACAAGACCCAAACTTCACCAAACCTCATCCTTTGATTCCATTTCTTTCTTCAAGTTAACACTCCCCCTCAAGCTTGACTATAGGTTATCCTTAGTCAAGCTTGGAACCTTGAAGAATCCCTTCATTAAAAACCTCACCAAGGAAAAACCTTTTTTTGGATAAAACCTTGATGACGGAAAAAGAGTAGGTTCCGCAAGGCCTAGGGATTGGCCAGTGGGTCTTGGTGTCTTAGTATCAGTGTGATGGACACAAAGACCCTGGATCACTGACTTCTTGTGATGCTAGGTAGATCTTCACTTCTCTTGCACATCACCAACACCTTCTCAGACCTCTTCTTTGGACTGGCTTGTGTCTTCCCTTCTCTTATGGCTTTTTTGCCTTCTCTATCAGTTCAGACCGCACGCCTAGCTCCTTCTCATCTCATTGAGCATCCAAGTAAGGTACCTGATACATCATTCCACAAGTGTATCAGTCCTCAAGAGATAAACCTATCATGAATGCATATAAAGATAAGATCAGGTTTACTCTCTTGTTTAAATGGTGAGGGGTGGCTTGTTTGAACCAGCCACTTGAACCCCTCACTGCTAGAACTCACTCGGATCATTGAATCTCTTCAACACTCCCCCTCAAGCTTGAGACCTCTTTAAGGAACAAGCTTCGACAGTTTGATGGCTTCAGGATCCGGACTGAACAAACCATTGCAACCTTCCTTCATCACTCGCCAACTTGATGGACTGCTGGATGATCCCTCAGTTATCTCTTAAACCACCTCATACGTATTGATAGAGTAACCTTCTTCATACACAACCAAGACTGCTCTGAACAATCTCTTGACTAGACATGCCAGTGCCTAGACCCGGTTGGCTCCTTCTTCAGTTTGCTTGCAATGGTAAGGAGGAAAACATGTCACTGTGCTTAGGATATTCAGGTGGCTCACTTAACTACCCTCCTCAAGCTTGGATTGAGTCTAGGTCCAAGCTTGAAGTGAGCCGTATTGAGCTTTAAGATCAGGAGTACAACATCCCAAGACTGCACATACAACCACTGATCAACCCTTCCTTTCAGCAAGAGTGCCTTACGGTCATCAGTCTCCTCAAGACTTAGGTGATAACCACGCCTTGTGTGTCCACTCACACACACCAGGGACCACTCTCCATTGCTCTAACAATGGGCACTGCCTTCCTCTTGAACTTGGAATGATGATGGGCTAGAAACACTCCTTGTGAATCTGAAACATCACTTAAACTCTACGCAAGATAAGACACAAGCATTAGGATCAAACCTTGATTCATCATCAAGTTTGATCACACAATTTCACAAGCTCTACAACTGATTAAACCAGACATCAATAAGGTTTAATCTTTGCAACCAACCAACCTGGTCGATTAGAATCAAGAAGTAATTGCTAAATCTCCAAACATGGTAATCTGGAATCGCTTTGGTTGAAAGTGGGATAACATTTTCAACATAACTCCTATGATATTGATTCAACTTCAGGGTGATTCTCCACTTATTTATGAGTCCAAATCAATCTTCTTACATCGTGATTTACTCTGGTTTCATTAGAATCAAGAAGACACTGCCAAATCTCCAAACAGGGTAAACTGGAATCACTTCGGTTGAAAGTGGGATAACTTCTCATAACTCCTATGATATTTTTTTAAAAATTTAGAGTGATTCTCCACTGGTTTATGATTCCAAATCAAGATTCTTACATCGTGATTCATTCTGGTTTGATTAGAATCAAGAAGAAATTGCCAAATCTCCAAACAGGGTAAACTGGAGTCACTTCGGTTAAAAGTAGGATAACTTCTTCATCATAACTCCAATGGTATTGATTCAACTTCAGGGTGATTATCCACTGATTTATGAGTCCAAATAAAGCTTCTTACATCTTGATTCATTCTGATTTGATTAGAATAAAGAAGAAATTGTCAAATCTGCAAACAAGATAAACTGGAATAACTTCAGTTGAAAGTGGGATAACTTTTTGATCATAATTAGGTCCAATTTTTTTAAAAACCATTGAAAATACGATTAAAACCGGGTCAAGGGTCCAAATTTCTAATAAATTCAGTTGAAAGTGGGATAACTTTTTGTCCAAATATTTTAAAAACCATCGAAAATCCGATTAAAACTGGGTCCCACAAATCCCCATCCCGAATCGGGGCCGGGCGGAACCCTCTCTGATACCAAATTGTAATACCCATGTTTTCAAAATAATAAAATAAATAAACAGTCTGAAATTTCCATTTAATAAATCTCAAAAATAATATCCAAACACCAAAAATCCAAAAGATAAAATAAAATCCGTATAAAGTAGATAAGATGAAAAATAGAAGTCTTGAAATAAAGCGACGAAAACAGCTCAACAGCACCAGTCTAATAGAATCACTCCTGCTCATTAGTCTCACCTGAATGGGGGGGGGACAAGATGGGGTGAGTAACAGGGGAGTCACTCAGTGATGTATGGGATGCTAGACACGTAAACCACTGACATGAGTAATAAACTTCCACAATGGAAATTTAGGCTCTAACATGAACAAACACGATGCCTAGAGCATCACACAAAACAAACAGTGCGATGATAGCATATCGTTAGTACAGTCTGTCTCTGTACCCCGCCCACCATATCTGTGCACCACGCACCATACAATCTACGTTGATAGTCCATACGTCTCTGAACCCCCACCCACCACATCTGCGTCGATAGCTCAGGCATACCTGAACCCCCGCCCACCACATAGTCCCTACTTAATATTTATTTATCTATACACACACACACACACACATATATATATATATATATATATATCATCCATTAACATCACACAATTTAATCAAAGTTGAATCCTCTAGACCCCATAATTCTGGTTTACAATGAATTAACTAACTACCAATCATGACTCAAAAAGACTCAATTCAAACAGACGGATCATGTTTCAAAATCTAATAGACCCTCACCTTAGCAATATGGAAAAAGTGGTATCTATGAACTTCTGCTGCTCAAATGTCCTCCAAATCTGAAATCAGGGCGAAAAACCGAGTCAGAATGCCCTTTGAGCGGTCAAAAACGGATAACCGTTGATTTGGTCAAAAAGTCAACCTGCATGTCAAAGGTCAACCCGGTCAACTAAGATCCAAGCCGTTCAATCCTTGACCAAATTGAAATCGAATTAAACCAACCGGTTTACCCTAACCAGATTCAATTTCAATTGGACCAATCGTTTTACTTAACCAAAATCAATTTTAAATAACAAGCCGGTTTAATTCCTAATCAAAATCAGTTATCCTAACTGACCAGTTAACAAAACCAAAACGAAATCAATTTAACCCAGTCGGTTGACCTGGTCGCCGAGTTGACTCAGCTGAGTTGGCGAGTCACCAGCTAGTCATCGGCAATAGTCACCCGCGACGGTTACTGACGGCAGCGAAAAAGACGGCGACTTACCGGAATCATCGGTGGCGTGCGGCAGCGCATGATGGTGACGCGTGAGATCCATGTGCTGCGCGTGCGGCATAAGGCGGTGGCCCGCGCTGCGCGTGCGGCGTAGGGCGGTGGCCCGTGTCGCACAAGCGCAGAACACCGCAGGATAAAGGCGACGCGTGGGCGGTGGTTTTTGGCTGATGTTCGTGCTCCAGACTCGTCTCGACGGTAACAGGGAGATGCATCGAGTCTCAATCGATAGTGATGGCGACGGTACGGTCTCTTATCTGCTTGATGGCTCAAGATCTACAAAGTTCAATGCTTAGGGTTTCAGGAGAATAAAGTAATGAGATATAACAGTTTATATAGTGTCTCACCTAGGGTTTCCAGCAGTTGCAATGGGCCTTGATGGGCCGAAACAACTGGACCAGAATTTGGGTTGTTACAATTCTCCCCCACTAATAAGGGATTTGTAACGACCCAATTCTATGAATCAAGGGTTGGTCTTATTTAATTGTTTATTGAACCAAACCTTTATCTAAACCGATGGTTTTGGTTCACTTATTTAATTGCACGATCCAATTTACCTAAGTATATAAGTGTATGCATCATCTTCTACTTTCAGCGGCCGTCAACGTCAAGAGAGAGATCTCAGCCATGGTTTTCTACTTCCTTATTGATATCTCTTCCCCATATCATATCAATATTGTGTGGTTTGGAGATTGATTCGCACCACTCGTATTCATGTTATCATTGGAGGAGACGAGACGAGACGCACCGTTCACCACCAACCAGCCACCACTAGTCGAGTATCACATGGAGCCTTAGGCTGCTCTTGTTGTTGTTTTGTAGCGAAGTAGAGGTACTGATGATAGCCAAGCAGATTCAGAGTCACCGCCTCATCACCACCGACATGATCCGGAGAGACGCTACCGCTGGGGAGGAAGCTTGCACCACCACCAGTTCCAATCTATGCCGTTAGCCGTGATCCATTGGAGAAAACAAGGCATGTCACGGGAGGGTTGTGTCGTGATCACTGGAGATCATACCAACCACCCTCATCAATCGTGATTCCAAGCCGTGATAATTAAGTTGTCTTTTCTCTACTTCCTGTGTTGCAAGTAACATATGTAACACAACCCTTAATGAGTCCTTTGCATGTAATTGCATGTGTGTAGTTAATTTTCAACCATCACGTGAAAGAAGGCGTAAGAAGAGTTAATGGAATCACGAGTCACTCAACACCACCAATATTATCATCAAGCTTTTAAAGTATTATGAGACGAGACATATTTGTTTCCGAGCATTTCCCTGATCCGATATTGGCTAAGGTGAGGGCTATTCCCAAACTTCTCGTACACGGCTTAGGATTTTGAATAAACATAATTTAGTTGTAATGTGTTCCGTCTTCGTGAAATCGAGTCTGTTAAAGTCTACTTGTTTAGTTATTAGGTTCTATGTTAAACCGGATATATGGTGTTAGAGGGTTCAACATTGCTTGTTCATTGAGAATTGATATTATATATATATATATATATATATATATATATATATATATATATATATATATATATATATATAATTAGTTGTTGTGAAATGAGGTGAAAGGTTGTGGTCGACTACGGAGACGTAATTCCGTAGTGAGTTTTGTGACCAGTATATTTTGTGTGGAGATGTTGCGGCACAACATAGTCGACCTGTTGTTGCCAAGGCTGAGGTCGATAAATCGTCTACGGGCGTGTGTTACCGAGCACGTATTCGGCGTTGTTGTTTTTGGCCTGTTAGTGGGCAGCGGGTGTGTGTATCTCGCTAGGACCATTTTTTGTTCTTTGGGTACTTTAGGTACTGTGTTTGTTACGTGTTAGAATTAAATTATATTTATTCAGAGTGTTATGACCGGGTCTATGGACTTCGGGTTTAGCTTCCCATACCTCACTGAGTGACTCCCCTGTTGCTCACCCCTCTTTTCTCCCCTTTCAGGTGAGCATCACGAGTAGTCGGATATCTGGACGGTTTGGTGTCTTTGGGATCTTCGTATTTTATTTTGGTTTTATTCGACATTTCCATTTGTAATATTTCAGTTTTCTAAATTTGAATATAATTTATCCGCTTTTATTTTATTAAATGTTTCAATATTTTATTATATATTTTTATAAATCGGTTTAATTTGATATTTAACATAAGTAACACGCCGTTCTCGAGAGAGGAGGAGACGGGTGTTACAATTTGGTATCAGAGCGGGTTTCGTCCCGGCCCCGACCCGGGATAGCGATTAGGGGATTCGGTTTTCAACGTTTTCAAAAAAGTGGGATTGGGGAATTTTAAAAATAAAAATTAAATAACACCTTTCTGTCCAAAAAAAAATCTAACTTAATTGTTTCTTTTTTATGATGATGAGTAAAATCCGTCATCAGTTCTCCAACTAATAGTATTCCAGCCAAATGTTCAACAGAAGGACGATGCCACAGTTTCACAAGTTGCTCAGGTGTTTATCAGTTTCGTTAGTCGTTGCTCAGAGATTGTCCACGAGTGGATATGTTATATTTCTACCACCACCCAAACTTCAAGCCATCATTCACGAGTTTTGTTACAAGAGATTATGTGATATGAGGAATAAGCCATTGGTTGGTGTGTACTACTCTTGTGAATGAGTATATTGTCTATTTTAGATGTTTTCTTAGTTTGTAAACTCGTGGGGTCGCTTTTGGATTGACGGGGTGGCAGCTTGCGTGTGTTGTTATTGGAGTATACTTTGTCGTACGTATCAGATTATGATTATGTTGGTCATTCCAGAGTATATTCGAGCTAAAGAATAACCTGATTCAGATTTTGGCACATAGTGTAAAACTATATGCATTCATCAAGTTTTTCCGGTCATACTTAGTGGATTTAAGCTAATGGAAGATTTATCAAATATGGAGCTACACTACTATGATGTGAGACTAAGGATGGATTTTTGTCACATCATCTAGTGGTATTGGATTGCACAAGGATAAAATTGTTTACCACTAGATCGGAACCAACAATAACCTTCCACGGGATTCAAACGAACAAGAGAGTTTCAATTATCTCCATGTTGCATGTTGATGAGTTATTGGAGAGAGGAGCTGAGGGTTTTAAAGCAACCATAGTGTTGGTTAAGATGACGGGAAAAGGAAGTTTCTGGATACACCTATGGCTGCGGAGTATGTAGACGTATTTGAATCTTTGAAAAGGACACTACATGTCAGAAGAAATGTTTTCACTAATAAGAGAAACCAAGGAAAACACCAGATTCACAATCACCATATTGTCTAGCATCGACATAGATAGTTGAGTTGAAAAAAAAAGATGGAGATCGGTCAAATAATAGGTTTATCAAGCTAATTATTTCGCCATGGGACGGAAGTTCATATTGCTACCGGTCATCAGCCTTGAATATATGCTCATTCCAGAGGATTTGAGTTTGAGACATCGTAGATAGATATATTTGTTGATATACTACATTCTGGAGATCACATACCATCCTGGTTAGGCCAACCAGGTGACATGTGCGTTGAGTAGGCACATGAGCAGCAATGTATCAATGGAGGTTTTAAAGGCTGGTCGATGCACTTATTAACATCAAGTTATGTACAGTTACAGTGGATGCATAGTTAATTGGTCTTCAAGCATTGGAGGATACGACTAACCCAAGGAAAGGACGAGGCACTGAGAAGAAAAAGAAAAGGGAGAGGCACTAGGAAAACAAAAAAAAAGTATTGGGCCTTAAAGAATACTATTATTGGACTTGTTAGAAAAGGATGTGGCAACCTTCTTTACGTGTTGTTAGAATTATCTGATGGTTAAGGTGGAGGATTAGGGACATAGTGGGTTAGTGAAGAATCTATCTCTTCCAAAGTGAAATGAGATATGGCGGCTATGGAGTTTACCACTGGACTGATGCGACAAGTGGCTAAGAAAAAAATAAAATTCATATTAATGATCATGGACTGAATCACCAAATTGACTCATTTTCAACCAATCTGAAAAAAACAGACGAAAAGAGCGTTTACTACAAGATTACATTAATGTGATTATTGAGATTACAAAGATAGTATTTTATCATGTTGGGATACAATTTATAGCTGCTTTTAGCAATCTTCTAGAAGGCCCTCGAGACTAAAGTTCATATCGACATTTTGGAGAGCCATTCAGAAGACGCTTGGGACAAAAGTCCACATGAGTACAGCTTACCACCCACAGACAGATGGGCCGTTGGAGAGGACTATTCAGACTTTGGAGGATATGCTCAGGGCTTGCATTTTAGATTGGGAAGGAAGTTGGAAAAGATATCTACCTTTAGCAGAGTTTGCATATAGTAACAGTTACATTCAAGTATTGAGATGCCACAGTTTGAGGCACTTTATGGTAATTGTGTCACACGTCACTATGTTGACCAAAGTGGGGGAGCACTGTGCACTGTGACATATAAACATCAGTAATTTGAAAGACAACAAATAAAATGGAACAACTCAAGATTCGGGTAATGAAAACCCAAAAAAAAAAATTGTCAAAGGAGTTATGCCGATTGGTGTTTATGGTGGACGATCTAGTGTAAAATGAGGACATTTAAAGGAGGACCTAAGACTTTAAATCTGAAGAAGCTTAAGCCAAGATACGTGAGACCATTTTCTATTGTTGAGTAGTTTGGAATAGTGGCATATTGTCTAGATTTATCGTCATAAGTTGTCAGATTTCCTATGACATATGAGTTCAGAAGAAAATCGTTTAAGAATGAGAATTCATTTTGCATCAGCCGCCAAATAATGCCAGAGAATAAAAAAGAGAGAAATTGCGTCTAGCCAACCAGTAAAGGTTCTATAACAACAGGAAAAAAAAGGAGAAAAAAGAGAGGTTTCAAGGATAAGTGCTAATACACTCCTAGGATGCTTCTCTGGTTGGTAATGGGATAGATCCTTGCAAGTAGAGAATCAGAGACTCAATCTTCTTCAAGGCGCGTGGATTGATTGGTGACACAAAGAGTTATGGAAGGGACTCCTTGATACTCCTAAGTGATAGTCTCGGATATGACTCACCTTGACAATCACTCTTATGGTTTTGTTAGATATGACTCACTAACAAGGACTCAAGAACACTCAGACTACAAAGGGGCACTCGCAGTCGACAGAGAGAGCAAGAGAATAAGATAAAAGACTGGATGCTTCATTAGGGTTTTTGAGTACATATATATAGAGAGAGAGCAAGGAACAGGCTCCTTGATCTCGAAATGTGCAACATAATAAACCATAGTCTAAACATAAAACATAAGATAAAATAAAAAGAGTTTTCTTGTAGTCTTAAACTGAGATCATCAAGTGAGTGATAGGAAAGCAACATATGGCCTCATTAAAAACCTATCTCTAGAAAAACCCAGTGGGACAAAACCAAATATAGGGAAAAAGAGCACACATATGTTACTTGCTCACTTGATGTCTATATTATAGATGAGGTGGCTTGAATTGTAGTAAGTGTGTCTTGGTTGATCAAGCTTCTTCCAAGACTCTCTTCTTGCTTCATGGATGTTTTAAGTAATCCTCCAATGACTTCTTTGAGTTGTTTGCTTCTGGCTCGAGTCATGGGACCCTTAGGTATGGTGAGAGCATCTTCATCAGCTGGTTCCTCCATGATCTCATTGTCTTCTTTGCTTGACTGGTCCATGATCATATCATCCCCTCCCTCTTGAAAAGAATTTGTCCTCAAATCTGGTTCATCTGCCACAAAAGAAATTAAGTCAGTAACATTGAAATTGTTGCTTATATCATACTTCCTTGAAGATCAAGCTTGTAGGCATTGTCATTGATTTTCTGGATAATTTCAAAAGGACCATCTATCCGCGGCATCAGCTTAGACTTTCTCTCTTTGGGAAACCTCTCCTTGCGCAAGTGAACCCACACCTTATCACCTACATCAAAGATCATCTCACGCCTGCCTTTGTTTGCTGTCTTAGTGTACTGCTTTGTCTTTTCAACAATATTCTTTCTAGCCTGCTCATGGATATGCTGCACCATCTCTGCTTTCTTTTTTCCATCCATACTGATCCTAACACACTCAGGTAAAGGCATTAGATCCAAAGGAGAGATGGGATTGAACCCATAAACAATTTCAAAAGGTGAATACTTAGATGTAGAGTGTTGAGCATAATTATAAGCAAATTCACAGTGTGGTAAGTACTCCTCCCAAGACTTCAAGTTCTTTTTAATAAAAGCACGCAAAAGAGTTCCAAGAGTTCTATTTACTACCTCAGTTTGCCCATCAGTTTGTGGATGACATGTAGTAGAGAATAACAGCTTAGTACCTAGCTTAGACCAAAGAGTCTTCCAAAAATAACTAAGAAACTTAGTATCTCTATCAGAAACTATAGTCCTAGGCATGCCATGTATGCGCACAATCTCTTTAAAGAACAAGTTAGCAACATGTAAAGTATCATCAGTTTTATGGCAAGCAATGAAGTGTGCCATTTTAGAAAACCTATCCACAACCACAAAGATAGAATCCTTACCTGTCTTGGTTCTTGCCAATCCCACAACAAAGTCCATAGATATATCATTCCAAGGGTGAGTAGGAATAGGCAAAGGAGAATACAAACCGTGGGGTTGGATCTTTGACTTAGCTGCTTTGCAAGTTGCACACCTTCCACAGATTCTCTTAACATCTCGTTTCATGTGTGGCCAAAAGAAGTGATCCTGCAAAACTTTAAGAGTCTTGGCAATACCAAAATGTCCCATTAAACTTCCTCCATGGGCTTCCCTGACAAATAAATCTCTCAAAGAACAGTTAGGCACACACAATCTATTATCATAGAATAAGAATCCATCTTGCCTAAAATAATGTCCGGCAGCATATTTAGCACAAGATTTATAAGCTTCCTGAAAATCAGAATCAGTTGCATACATTTTTTTAAGTTGTTCAAATCCTAGCAACTTAGCATCAAGAGTATTCAAGAGAGTATACCTTCTGGATAGTTCATCAGCAACAATATTTTCCTTACCTTGTTTGTATTTGATCACATAAGGAAAGGTTTCAATGAACTCTACCCATCTGGCATGTCTCTTGCTGAGCTTATTCTGGCCCTTGAGGTACTTGAGAGACTCATGATCAGTGTGTATGACAAACTCCTTGGGCCATAGATAGTGTTGCCAGGTCTGCAAAGCCCTCACCAAAGCATAGAGTTCTTTGTCATAGGTTGCATAATTGAGAGTTGCGCCTCCAAGCTTCTCACTGAAGTATGCTATGGGTCTCCTTTCCTGCATAAGCACAGCACCAATACAAATTCCTGAGGCATCACATTCTATTTCAAAAGTTTTATTGAAATCAGGAAGTATAAGAAGATGGGCATGAGTAAGCTTCTCTTTTAGGCATTGAAAGGCAAGTTCTTGTGCTTCTCCCCATGTGAATCCAACATCTTTCTTGATCACCTCAGTCAAAGGGGCTGCTATGGTGCTAAAGTCTTTCACAAATCGTCCGTAGAAGCCAGCTAACCCATGGAAACTCCTTACTTCACTTATGGTTTTAGGAACCGGCCACTCTTGTATAGCTTTCACCTTCTCTTGATCCACCTTTACTCCATCTGCACCAACAACAAAGCCTAGGAAGACCAAGTTATCCGTACAGAAAGTACATTTTTTAAGATTAACAAAGAGCTTTTCTTTCCTCAAAAGATCAAAAACATTCCTAAGATGATCTATATGCTCTTCTAGGCTCTTAGAGTAAACAAAAATATCATCAAAATACACAACAACAAAGATGCCTATGAAAGATCTAAGCACATGATTCATCAGTCTCATGAAGGTACTAGGAGCATTGGTTAATCCAAAAGGCATAACTAACCACTCATACAAACCATGTTTAGTTTTAAAAGCAGTTTTCCACTCATCTCCTTCTTTCATCCTAATCTGATGATATCCACTTTTCAAATCAATCTTAGAAAACATGCTAGAACCATGCAACTCATCAAGCATATCATCTAATCTAGGAATAGGGTGGCGATACTTCACTGTTATGTTGTTGATTGCTCTACAATCAACACACATGCGCCAGCTCCCATCTTTCTTGGGCACAAGTAGTACTGGAACTGCACAAGGACTCAAGCTCTCTCGGATATGACCTTTCTCCATCAGCTCCTCTACTTGTCTTTGCAACTCTTTAGTCTCAACAGGATTGGTTATGTATGCTGGTCTGTTAGGAAGAGTTGATCCAGGAACAAAATCAATCTGATGCTCAATCCCACGAACTGGTGGCAAACCAATGGGGCTATCTTCTGGAAACACATCAGTATACTCCTGCAAGAGAGAGACCAATTCACTAGGATAATCCTGTGTAAGATCAGTAATTGTTAGCAAAGTCTCTTTAAACATAAGTAAAACAATAGAGTGTTGAGAGTAGAGAATTCTTTTGATATCTCCCTGCTTGGTATAGAGGCTGTGATGTTTCTGATCAGGTCTGAGGTCTATCTCTTTCTTTTTCTGAAGCTGGAGTTGATCCTCATGAACTTCCTTAGGTGATAAAGGCACCAGCACTGTCTTCTTTCCATTGAACTCAAAAGAATGCTTGTTGGTGAACCCATCATGAACCACACGCCTATCAAACTGCCATGGTCTACCAAGAAGAATATGGCTAGCTTCCATTGGTAACACATCACACAAGACTTCATCTTCATATCTACCAATGGCTATAGGAACCAGCACTTGATTGGAGACTCTCATCTCACCTTCTTCATTGAGCCACTGCAGCCGGTAAAGTCTAGGATGTTTCTGAACTTTCAAACCCAATTTCTGCACCATGGTCTCACTAGCTACATTAACCAGCTTCCACCATCAATAATGAGACTGCACACTTTTCCCTGGACCAAACACCTAGTGTAGAAGAGGTTCTCACGCTGCTCAATCTCTTCATTCTTAGTTTGCAAGTTCAGGAGCCTTCTTGTCACCAACAACCATTCCTTTAACCGGTTCTACTTCACTCTCTTCACCAGACCTTTCCAGATCAGAGACGGGGTCCTCTTTCTCTGTTTCATACTCTCCATTCTCAAGTAGAATCATAACCTTCTTGTTGGTGCACTCATTGGCATAATGTCCTCTTCCTTGACACTTAAAACACTTAACATCTCTATTTCTAGAGCTTGTAACTTCGGCCTTGCCTTTTTCTTTGCTGTATGTGTTGCTCGGCTTGGATTCTTCTTTCTGTTGAGGCTTGCTGTCCTTCAAATGAGATGGTTTCTCTTCTTTAGTATACTGATACTTGCTGGACCCATAGTTGCCTCGCGAGTGATGCTTTCTCTTAAGTTGCTGCTTCACCAGAATAGACTTGTGCAACATCTCTTCTATCTCTATATAGTGTTGCATCTCCACACTGTCTTGTATCTCGCGGTTAAGTCCTCCAAGAAACCTTGCCATAGTAGCCTCTCTGTCCTCAGATACACCAGCCCTCAACAACAGCAACTCCATCTCCTGGTAGTACTCTTCCACAGTCTTAGATCCTTGTGTAAGTCTCCTCAATCTTTGAGGAAGATCTCGGTGGTAGTGGTTAGGCACAAACCGCTTGCGCATAAGAGACTTCATCTCTTGCCAAGTATCAACCGGATACTCTTGATTTATCCTTCTAGTAGTCACGAGTTGATCCCACCAGCTCAAGGCATAATCATAGAACTCAGTTGCAGCAAATTGAATCCTCTGAGCATTGGTGTAGTGCCGGCAGTTGAATACAATCTCAATCTTCTTCTCCCACTCAAGATAAGCATCTGGATCAACTTTGCCATGGAAGGGAGGGATCTTAAGCTTCAAACCAGAAAGCTCATCACGGTAAGGTCTTCTTTCATCATGATCACGACGGTTTCTCCTTCTACTACTTCTTGATGCTGAGGAAGAACAACTTCTCTCACTTCTGTGGCGCCCATAGTAGTTATTAGTCTCTTGTGAACCACCATGCTCTTGTGGAGTGTGAGTTTGACGGTTCCTCCTTCTCTCATTGCTGTGTCCTTGACCCACAGATTGTCTAATCTCTTTTCTGATTTCTTCCATGTTTTGTTTCATCATCTCAGTCATGTTCTCCAACATAGTTTGATTCAGCTGAGCAGTCATGGCTTCCATCAACAGCTTGTTTCTTCTTACCAAATCTGCCTCTGCATCACCTTCGTTATTCATTGGTACCTGAGATTAAAAAAAATAGAACTCAGCCAGTAAAAGAGTTCAGGAAATGAATCAAATAAGGAAACAAGAGTAAAGATGGACTAGGCGGCAAAAGATTTTGATCAGGATTTGAAATTCTTTGTAACTTAAACCGCAAGGATGCCAAAAGTCACTCACTATCAATCGATCAATACTTCTTAAACTATCAGATTTCAACGTCACAAGAACAGATCAATCAGTTTCACACAGGTTAAACAACAGATCGGAAGTTAAAAGAGTAGAAACTACAGATCTAGAACAATAACAGTAAGAGATGATCAAATCTAAAAGAAAAACTTATGAATCTATCAATTTCGAAACACCAAACTTCAGATCTATCAATGATGAAACAGAATGACTCAGATCTATAGAATAGAGACAACAAAACCTAGATCTATCGATTGTTATGAAAGCAAAGAACAGATCTATAAAAGCTTAAACAAATCGAGTACTTCCCTCGCCAGAGTTGCTCTGATACCACATAATACACTCCTAGGATGCTTCTCTGGTTGGTAATGGGATAGATCCTTGCAAGTAGAGAATCAGAGACTCAATCTTCTTCAAGGCGCGTGGATTGATTGGTGACACAAAGAGTTATGGAAGGGACTCATTGATACTCCTAAGTGATAGTCTCGGATATGACTCACCTTGACAATCACTCTTATGGTTTTGTTAGATATGACTCACTAACAAGGACTCAAGAACACTCAGACTACAAAGGGGCACTCGCAGTCGACAGAGAGAACAAGAGAATAAGATAAAAGACTGGATGCTTCATTAGGGTTTTTGAGTACATATATATAGAGAGAGAGCAAGGAACAGGCTCCTTGATCTCGAAATGTGCTACATAATAAACCATAGTCTAAACATAAAACATAAGATAAAATAAAAAGAGTTTTCTTGTAGTCTTAAACTGAGATCATCAAGTGAGTGATAGGAAAGCAACATATGGCCTCATTAAAAACCTATCTCTAGAAAAACCCAGTGGGACAAAATCAAATATAGGGAAAAAGAGCACACATATGTTACTTGCTCACTTGATGTCTATATTATAGATGAGGTGGCTTGAATTGTAGTAAGTGTGTCTTGGTTGATCAAGCTTTTTCCAAGACTCTCTTCTTGCTTCATGGATGTTTTAAGTAATCCTCCAATGACTTCTTTGAGTTGTTTGCTTCTGGCTCGAGTCATGGGACCCTTAGGTATGGTGAGAGCATCTTCATCAGCTGGTTCCTCCATGATCTCATTGTCTTCTTTGCTTGACTGGTCCATGATCATATCAAGTGCGGAGGTGGGCAAGTTCAATGAAAAAGAAATCTGATACAAAAAGACAACTGGAAAATCGAGTTTCTAATGATGTTAATCTATCCATATTTTTGAGGATGTGACGAAGAAACCGGATCAGAGTTTGAATTCGAGGACGAATTCCAGTTAAGTGGGGAAGAATTGTAACGACCCAATTCTATGAATCAAGGGTTGGTCTTATTTAATTGTTTATTGGACCAAACCTTTATCTAAACCGATGGTTTTGGTTCACTTATTTAATTGCACGATCCAATTTACCTAAGTATATAAGTGTATGCATCATCTTCTACTTTCAGCGGCCGTCAACATCAAGAGAGAGATCTCAGCCATGGTTTTCTACTACCTTATTGATATCTATTCCCCATATCATATCAATATTGTGTGGTTTGGAGATTGATTCGCACCACTCGTATTCATGTTATCATTGGAGGAGACGAGACGAGACGCACCGTTCACCACCAACCAGCCACCACTAGTCGAGTATCACATGGAGCCTTAGGCTGCTCTTGTTGTTGTTTTGTAGCGAAGTAGAGGTACTGATAATAGCCAAACAGATTCAGAGTCACCGCCTCATCACCACCGACATGATCCGGAGAGACGCTACCGCTGGGGAGGAAGCTTGCACCACCACCAGTTCCAATCTATGCCGTTAGCCGTGATCCATTGGAGAAAACAAGGCATGTCACGGGAGGGTTGTGTCGTGATCACTGGAGATCATACCAACCACCCTCATCAATCGTGATTCCAAGCCGTGATAATTAAGTGGTCTTTTCTCTACTTCTTGTGTTGCAAGTAACATATGTAACACAACCCTTAATGAGTCCTTTGCATGTAATTGCATGTGTGTAGTTAATTTTCAACCATCACGTGAAAGAAGGCGTAAGAAGAGTTAATGGAATCACGAGTCACTCAATACCACCAATATTATCATCAAGCTTTTAAAGTATTATGAGACGAGACATATTTGTTTCTGAGCATTTCCCTGATCCGATCTTGGCTAAGGTGAGGGCTATTCCCAAACTTCTCGTACACAGCTTAGGATTTTGAATAAACATAATTTAGTTGTAATGTGTTCCGTCTTCGTGAAATCGAGTCTGTTAGAGTCTACTTGTTTAGTTATTAGGTTCTATGTTAAACCGGATATAGGGTGTTAGAGGGTTCAACATTGCTTGTTCATTGAGAATTGATATTAAATATATATATATATAATTATTTGTTGTGAAATGAGGTGAAAGGTTGTGGTCGACTACGGAGACGTAATTCCGTAGTGAGTTTTGTGACCAGTATATTTTGTGTGGAGATGTTGCGGCACAACATAGTCGACCTGTTGTTGCCAAGGCTGAGGTCGATAAATCGTCTACGGGCGTGTGTTACCGAGCACGTATTCGGCGTTGTTGTTTTTGGCCTGTTAGTGGGCAGCGGGTGTGTGTATCTCGCTAGGACCATTTTTTGTTCTTTGGGTACTTTAGGTACTGTGTTTGTTACGTGTTAGAATTAAATTATATTTATTCAGAGTGTTATGACCGGGTCTATGGACTTCGGGTTTAGCTTCCCATACCTCACTGAGTGACTCCCCTGTTGCTCACCCCTCTTTTCTCCCCTTTCAGGTGAGCATCACGAGTAGTCGGATATCTGGACGGTTTGGTGTCTTTGGGATCTTCGTATTTTATTTTGGTTTTATTCGACATTTCCATTTGTAATATTTCAGTTTTCTAAATTTGAATATAATTTATCCGCTTTTATTTTATTAAATGTTTCAATATTTTATTAGATATTTTTATAAATCAGTTTAATTTGATATTTTACATAAGTAACACGCCGTTCTCGAGAGAGGAGGAGACGGGTGTTACAGGATTCGACCCCGAATCCTGCTCATGGTCTGACTGCCCAATATTGTCCTGAAAAAACTCTGGATAATCCCTTCTCATCTGAGTCTCAGTGTCCCCAGTCTTCTCCTCAATCCCATCTCTCTCCCAAATGAACCTTAACCATCATTGTCATCATCCCATGCACTTCTTTTATTTTTCGCTCCAAAATCTCAACTGGCTAAATATCTGCAGACAATTTTTTATTGAGGTCACATGATGGCTGCTGTAAAATGAGCTATGGTTCTTTTACGACCTTCCTCAACACTGACACGTGGAACACATCAGGAAAGTCTTAAAACTTTGCTGATAACTGATATCTATAGGCTATTGCTCCTGTCTGCTCCACAATGGGATAAGGTTCCATATATCTCGGTTTAAGCTTCTTTAGCTTTCGAGTCTTAGATCCTCCCTGAAATGTCCTTATCTTAAGGTACACTAAGTCACCCACCTGAAACTACAAATATTTCTGAGGCTTATCTTCATAACTCTTCCGACATTCATGGGCTTTCTTAAGCGGGGTCTTGAGCATCTCCACTTGCTCTACCGTCTCTTGAACCATTGCTGGTTCTATGAGAGTCGCTCCCCAACTTCTGTTCAACAAAGTGGTGTACGACAAGGCCTACCGTAAAGAGCCTCATATGGTGAAATATCCATACTCAAATGGTATCTGTTATTGTAAGCAAACTCTGCTAGAGGTAAATACTTTCCCAAGCTTCCTTCCCAATCCAAAACACAAGCCCTGAGTATATCCTCTAAAGTCTGAATAGTCCTCTCAACTGCCCATCTGTCTGCGGATGATAAGCTGTACTCATGTGTACCTTTCTCCCAGACGCTTTTTGGAAGGCTCCCCAAAATGCAGATGTAAACCTTGTGTCCCGATCAGATATAATACTAACAGGAACTCCGTGCAATTTCACAATCTCTCTAATGAAAAATTATGCCAACTGATCATCTCCGTCTGTCTTCTTGATTAGTAGGAAATGAGTAGACTTGGTGACTCTATCCACAATCAACCAAATAGCATTTTCCCACCATAGGTTACTGGAAGTCAAGTCACAAAATCTCATAGTCACCATGTCCCATTTCCACTCTGGCAACAGCAGTTTCTGCAATAACCCAATAGTCACCCGATGCTCAGTCTTAACCATCTGACACGTCTGACATTGCGATACAAATGTACCAACATCTTTCTTCATACCAGGACAATGATAATAGCTCTTCAGATCCCTGTACATCTTAGTATTTCCGGGATGGAAAGAAAAACGCGAGTGGTGTGTTTGCTGTTAAATCTCCTTCCTTAACAGCTTATCAGCTGGCACACAAACTCGGTTCCGGTACATGTACATCCCGCTCGAAGCTGTATGATATCCAATACTCTCAATCTCAATCTGCTTACCCAAAGCCTCGTCTCTATCTTCTTACCCAAAGCCTCGTCTCTATCTTCTTTTTGCATCCTCCACAATAAATTTGCATGTTCTAAGGCCTCAAGACCAGCTGTCTCTCCCTCAGCAGTAACTGCACACAATCTGAGACTAGCAAGTGCCCCAGTAAGCTCCTGAACCTTCTTGGTTCCTGAAAGACTGCTCCTCCGCCTGCTTAAGGCATCTGCCACTTGATTGGCCTTACTTGGATGATAAGTGATATCCAAGTTGTAATATGCTAACAACTCCATCCACCTACGCTGTCTCAAATTGAGTTCCGCCTGAGTAAAAATATACTTCAAACTTTGGTGGTCGGTGAGAATCTGCACATTCTCTACATACAAATAGGACCTCCAAAGTTTCAGCGCAAATACAACTTCTACTAACTCTAAGTCGTGAGTAGGGTAATTCGCCTCGTGAGATCTCAACTGACGTGATGCATACGCAATGACATGACCCTCCTAAATCAATACACATCCCAGACCAGTACCTGATGCATCCGTGTAAACCTCATATGGTATCTCGGGACTACGAACTACCAAAATTGGTGTTTCCGTCAACTGCCGCTTCAACTCGGTGAAAGTCCTTGAACAAGTATCTGTCCAATCAAACCTGACGTCCTTACCTGTTAATTGCGTCATCGGCTTTGCGGTGCTGGCAAAAACCTTTACGAACTTCATGTAGTATCTTGCCAAACCCAAAAAACTGTGGATCTCAGTAGCACACTTAGGTGTAGGCCACTCTGATATGGCAGTAATCTTCTCCGGATCTACTGCAACTCTTGCCTCAGAAACCACGTGACCTAATCCAATCTTTCTCTGTCAGAAGCTACACTTACTCAGCTTAGCAAACAATAGATGCTCTCTGAGATTACCCAACACAATTCGCAAATGCTCTACATGTTCCTCTCTGCTCTGAGAATAGATCAAGATATCGTCAATGAAGACGATCCCATACTTTTCCCAATGCTCACGAAGCACATCATTCATGAGCTTCATGAACGCTGCAGGTGCGTTCGTCAACCTAAATGGCATCACCACAAACTCATAATGCCCATAACGTGTATGGAAAGCTGTCTTCCGCACATCCTCCTCAGCTATAGCAATTTGGTGATACCCTGATGCCAAGTTGATCTTAGAGAACCATGAAGCTCCCTGTAACTGATCCAGCAACTCATCGATACGCGGAAGCGGATACTTATTCTTGATGGTCACCTTGTTGAAGCCTCTATAGTCGATACAAAGCTTGAAACTCCCATCTTTCTTCTTCACAAACAATATTGGTGCTCCCCATGGTGAAGTATTCGGTCTGATAAAGCCCTTATCTAATAGTTCTTCTAACTGCTTTTTCAACTCTGTCATCTCTGCTGGCGCTAAACGGTATGGATCTCGTGAAACCGGTGCTGTCCCTGGCTCCAACTCAATCGTAAGTACGTCCCCTCTAGTTGGTGGTGGCCCTTTTAAGGCCTCAAATACATCCTCATACACTGCAACCACTGGAATATTCTGCTAGTCGGACTGTCCATCCTCTTTAACCATGGAAATGGTGGCCAAAAATCCCTCAGCTCCTCTCTGCAATAGCTCCTCAACATGCAACCTGGAGACTATAGAAACTCCCTGGTGTGTCTGAATACCCTGAAATGTGATCTTCCCATCTAATTTAGGAATATAAACTCTGGCTCTCAGACAATCCAACACTACTAATCCATCCCAAAAATAACGTCGTAATAATTCAGCCAATCCATCCTAAGAATAACGTCGTAATAATTCAGCTCCATCTCTGCTAATCTCCATTGAAATCAACCCCTCTGAGTAGGACCTGTACATCTCGATGAACACCGACGGCTCCCAATCTCTCTACGCCATCTGTGTGAATCTGCTTAGTTTTTGGCTCGAAGACACCCCGAAAAGGCTAAGACTTGACCAAACGCGAACTCACAAAAAGCTGTGCGAAGCTCCCATGTTAAATAAAGTTTGAGCTGATTCACCTCCAACCGAAACCGATCTTACACAATATTTTTACTAAATACACAAGATAACCACAAAAGAAATCCATAAACTCAACCAAAGTAGTAAGAACACATACCAGCTATTGGCTCAGCTCCGTCGACCTCTCCTAAAGCATACACACGTGGAGCGATGGGGGGACGCTTGGCTACAGGCCCCCTAGTCGACAGTACATGGAGATATGGCCCTGCTGGCCACAAGTGTAACAAGCTCCTGGTGCGAATGCTTCAGCTGCAGGTGCTGCCCGTGCTGCTGCTACTGGTGCTGCGGCTGCTGGTGCTGCACCATGGGGCCCAAATGGCCTAACCCAAATATTCCTGTGAATGTTTCCAAACTTCCCACACCAATAACACTGGAAGGCTGACTGAACCAATGGTCTTCTCTGTGGCTCTAGAGTCCTCCCCGTCTTATGCGGAGCTACCTTGGAGAGTTTCTGCTCCTCAGCAATACATGTCTCCTGCACAGCAGCCTTCTCTACCATATCCTCCAAGCTAGTGTAAGTCACCACACTGCATCTTCCGCGGAGATCAACTCGCATCCCATCTAAGAACCTCTTGATCAGGTCCTCCTCGTTCATATAATTACCAGCAAACCTGCGAACTCGACTAAACTCCAGCTCGTACTCCCTCACAGTCCTAGTGCCATGTCTTTAGATGCTCAAAGTCCTTCTTCTTATGGTGTAAGGCTTCCCTGGGAAAGTACTTCTTGTCGAATGCTTGGAGGAATAACTCATAGGTCAGCTCGCCATGATGTGTCAATCGCACTCCATTCCACCATGTTGCCGCATCCCCATGCAAATATAACACAGCGATATTAAGGCAGAACCATAGTGGACAATGGATTGTCTCCAGACATGTCACCAACCTATGTCTCCAATCATGAGCAACCGTCGGCTCTACTGTTCCCCCAAATTTCTCCAAATCTACGCACCTCAACTGCTCCATCACTCTAAGGAGCGTCTCATTACACTCGGGAGCCTGCACTGGAAGAGGGGGTGGTGGTGGTGGGACTAGAAAACCCCTGGAACATGCTGAACGGGTGGGCTGCTGACCCAAAATTTGTGTGTCCCTTTGAACCTGAACTGGGGTGGCCTGCTGCACGTGAATCTGCGGACCATGCTGAACCTGAACGTGAACCTGAGGTCCACGGGGTTCCTGGTGAGCTGCAGCCACCTGTTGCGCAACCTCCTGAGCTACTGACTGGGCAGCTTGCCAAGCGGCCTCCTGGGCAACCTGCTAGACTGCCTCCTAAGCAGACTGTCGAGTTGCATCCTGCACCATCTGCCTCAAAGCATCCTGATCAACTGGCGGAACCGTATTCTAATAAAATACGGGTGGCACATGCTCATCTGCAGCCTCTCGAGCAGCTCTGGCGGTCTGCGGACGACCAACTCTCCTCCATGGTGGCATCTGAAAGAGAAAACAAAATGATTAACTTCTGCTGAAACCAAGTACCAACAATTATTAAAGGAATAATACAGCTAGAAAGGTGTTATTTCTTTAAAATTTAAAATCTCCAAATTTTTAAAAACCATCAAAAATCCGATTAAAACCGGGTCCCACAAATTGCCATCCCGGGTTAAGGCTGGGACGGAACCCGCTCTAATACCAAATTGTAATATCCATCTTTTTTGAAATAATAAAATAATAATAAAATAAATAAACAGTCTGAAATCTCCATTTATTAAGTCTCAAAATTAATCTCCAAACACCAAAACTCCAAAAGGTAAAATAAAATCCGCATAAAGTCGATAATATCAAAAAATAGAAGTCTGGAAATAAAGCGACGAGGACAGCTCAAAAGCACCAGTCCGATAGAATCATCGTGCTCACCATTCTCACCTGAAAGGGGGGAAAGAAAAAGGGGTGAGTAACAGGTGAGTCACTCAGTGAGGTATGGGATGCTAGACACGCAAACCACTGACATGAGTAATAGAACTCCCACTATGGAAGTTTAGGCACTAACATGAACAAACGCGACGCCTAGAGCATCACACAAAACATACAATGCGATGATAGCATAGCTAGTCCATACACCCCGCATTTACTCATAAGGATATACATACTCTGAGTCGCTAGTACAATCTGTCTATGTACCCCCGCCCACCATATCTGCGTCGAATGCAATTGTCTCTGCACCATGCACCACACAATTTGCGTCAATAGTCCAGACGTCTCTGAACCCCCGCCCACCACATAGTCCCTACTTAATATATATATATCTCATCAGCTAACATCATACAATCTAATCAAAGTTGAATCCTCTAGACCCCCTAATTCCGGTTTAAGATGAATTAACTAACTACCAATCATGACTCAAACAAACTCAATTCAAACTGACGAATCATGTTTCAAAATCAAAACTACGATAGGAAGAGTTATACACCGGTACGAGATTTACAGAATAGACCCTCACCTTAGCAATATGGAAAAGTGGTATCTATGAATTCCTGCTGCTCAAATGGACTCCAAATCTGAAATCAATGCAAAAAATCGAGTCAAAACGCCCTTTGAACGGTCAAAAATGGATAAACGGTGATATGGTCAAAAAGTGAACTCGCAGGTCAAAGGTCAACCCTTGACCAAATTAAAATCTAATTGGACCAACCGGTTTACGCTAACCGAATTCAATTTCAATTGGACCCATCGGTTTACTTAACCAAAATCAATTTTAAATACCCAGCCGGTTTAATTCCTAATCAAAATCAATTATCCTAACTGATCAGTTATCAAAGCCAAACTGAAATCAATTTAACCTAGCCGGTTGACCCGGTTGCTGAGTTGACTCGCCGAGTTCGCAAGTCACTGCGGGGTCACCAGCGATGGTTACCGACGGCGGCAAAAAAGGACAGCAGCTTACCAGAATCAACGGCGGTGAGCGGTGGCGCGTGAGATCCACGCGTTGCGCGAGCGGCGGAGGGCGGTTGCGTGTGTCGCACATGTACGGAACGGGATGGGAGAAATGCGGCGTGTGGCGGTGCATGGGTGGTGGTTTCCATCTTATATTCCTGCTCCGGACTTGTCTCGACATCACGAACACGGTGGTGGCCTTCGATTTACGAGAAACGATACGGTCAGTGACTTATGACCGATTTATCAAACGGCCGGTACAAAACCTTAACAAACGGTAGCCAACGGTGTTACGTGCGGTGGTCGACGGCAACAGGGGAATGGATCAAGTCTCAATCGACGGTGATGGCGATGGTACGGTCTCCAATCTGCTTGACGGCTCAGGATCTACAAAGTTCAATGCTTAGGGTTTCTAGAGAATAAAGTAATGAGATATAGGTTTATATAGTGTCTCACCTAAGGTTTCCAGAAGCTCCAACGGGCCTTGATGGGTCAAAACAACTGGACCAGAATTTTGGTTGTTACAGATTTATGAGTCTAAATCAAGCTTCTTACATCGTGATATATTTTGTTTTGATTAGAATCATGAAGAAATTACCAAATCTCCAAAAAGGTAAACTGGAATCAGTTCGGTTGAGATTGGGATAACTTCTTCATCATAACTTCTATGATATTGATTAAACTTCTAGGTGATTCTACACTAATATATGAGTCCAAATTAAGATTCTTACAACTGTATTCATTCTGGTTTGATTAGAATCAAGAAAAAATTGTCAATTCTCCAAACAGGGTAAACTAGAATCACGTCGGTTGAAAGTGGTATAACTTCTTCATCATAACTCCTATTATATTGATTCAAATCCAGGGTGATTCTCCACATATTTATAATTAAAATATGGCTTTTTACATCGTGATTGATTCTGGTTTGAAGAGAATGAAGAACAAACTTCCAAATCTCCAAATAGGGTAAACTGGAATCACTTTGGTTGAAAGTAGGATAACTTCTTCATCATCACTCCTATGATACTGATTCAATTTCAGGGTGATTTTACACTTAGTCATTAGTTCAAATCAAGATTTTTACATCATGATTAGTTCTGGTTTGATTAGAGTCAAGAAGAAATTGTCAAATCTCCAAATAGGGTAAACTGGAATCAATTTGGTTTAAAGTGGAAATTTTTTTTCATCATAACTCCTATGATATTGATTCAATTTAAGGTGATTTTCCACTGATTTATGAGTCCAAATAAATCTTCTTAGATAGTGATTCATTCTAGTTTGATTAGAACGAAGAAGAAACTGTCAAATCTCCAAAAAGGGAAACATGTAATCAATTCCGTTGAAAGTCAGATAACTTCTTAATCAAAACTCGTATGATATTGATTCAATTTCAGGGTGCTTTTACACTTATTTATGAGTCCATGTTAAGATTCTTACAACGTTATTCATTCTGGTTTGACTAGAATCAAGAAAAAACTGTCAAATCTCCAAAAAGGATAAACTGGAATCACGTTGGTTGAAAGTGGTATAACTTCTTCATCATTATCCTATGATATTGATTCAAATTCATGGTGATTCTCCACATATCTGTAAGTACAAATATAGGTTCATACATCGTGATTCATTCTGGTTTGATTAGAATCAAGAAGAAACTGTCAAATCCCCAAACAGGGTAAATTGGAATCACTTTGGTTGAAAGTGGGATAACTACTTCATCATCACTCCTATGATATTGATTCAAATTCAGAGTGATTCTCTACTGATTTATGAGTCCAAATCAAGCTTATTACATCGTGATTCATTCTGGTTTGATTCGAATCAAGAAGAAATTGCAAAATCTCCAAATAAGGTAAACCAGAATCACTTCGGTTGAAAGTGGAATAACTTCTTCATCATAACTCCTATGGTATTGATTCAACTTTAGGGTGATTCTCCACAGACTAATGAGTCCAAATCAAAATTCTTACATCGTGATTCATTCTGGTTTGATTAGAATCAAGAAGAAACTACCAAATCTACAAACATGATAAACTGGAATCACGTCGCTTGAAAGTGGTATAACTTCTTCATCATAACTCCTATTATATTGATTTAAATCCAGGGTGATTATCCACATATTTATAATTAAAAATATGGCTTTTTACATCGTGATTGATTCTGGTTTGAATAGAATGAAGAACAAACTGCCAAATCTCGAAATAGGGTAAACTGGAATCACTTTGGTTGAAAGTGGGATAACTTCTTCATCATCACTCCTATGATATTGATTCAATTTCAAGGTGATTTTACACTTATTCATTAGTTCAAATAAAGCTTCTTACATCATTATTAGTTCTGGTTTGATTAGAGTCAAGAAGAAATTGTCAGATCTCCAAAGAGGGTAAACTCGAATCAGTTTGGTTTAAAGTGGAAAAACTTTTTCATCATAACTCCTATGATATTGATTTAATTTAAGGTGATTTTCCACTTATTTATGAGTCCAAATAAATCTTCTTAGATCGTGATTCATTCTAGTTTGATTAGAATCAAAAAAAAACTGTCAAATCTCCAAAAAGGGACACATGTAATCAATTCTGTTGAAAGTGAGATAACTTCTTAATCATAACTCGTATGATATTGATTCAATTTCAGGGTGCTTTTACACTTATTTCTGAGTCCAAGTTAAGATTCTTACTTCGTTATTCATTCTGGTTTGATTAGAATCAGGAAGAAACTGCCAAATCTCCAAACAGGGTAAACTGGAATCACATCAGTTGAAAGTGGTATAACTTCTTCATTGTAACTCCTATGATATCGATTCAAATTCAGGGTGATTCTCCACATATTTATAAGTCCAACACAAGTTTCATAAATCGTGATTTATTCTGGTCTGAATAGAATCAAGAAGAAACTACCAAATCTCCAAACAGGATAAACTAGAATCACTTTGGTTGAATGTGAGAACACTTTTATATCATAACTCCTATGATATTGATTCAATTCCAAGGTGATTTTCCACTTTTTTATGAGTCCAAATCAAGTTTCTTACATTGCAATTCTTTCTGGTTTGATTAGTGTCAAGAAGAAACTGTCAAATCTCCAAACATGGTCCACTTGAATCACGTCGGTTGAAAGTTATATAACTTCTTTATCATAACTCCTATGATATTGATTCAAATTCAAGGTGATTACCTACAGATTTATAAGTTTAAATCTAGCTTCTTTCATAGTGATTCATTCTGCTTTGATATGAATCAAGAATATACTGCCAACTCTCCAAACAGAATACACTGGAATAAATTCGATTGAAATTGGGATAACTTCTTCATCATAACTCCTATGATATTCATTTAATTTCAGGGTGATTTTCCACTTATTTATGAGTCCAAGTTAAGCTTCTTACATCGTTATTCATTCTGGCTTGATTAGAATCAAGAAGAAACTGGCAAATCTCCAAACAAGGTAAACTGGAATCACGTTGGTTGAAAGTGGTATCACTTCTTCATCATAACTCCTATGATATTGATTCAAATTCATGGTGATTCTCCACATATTTATAAGTAAAAATATAGCTTCTTACATCCTGATTCATTCTGGTTTAATTAGAATCAAGAAGAAACTGTCAAATCTCCGAATCAGGTAAACTGGAATATCACTTTGGTTGAATGTGGGATAACTTCTTCATCATCACTCCTATAATATTGATTCAATTTCAGGGTGATTTTAAACTTATTTATGAGTCCAAATCAATCTTCATACATCGTGATTAATTCTGTTTTGATTTGAATCAAGAAGAAACTGCCAAATCTCCAAACATGAAAAACTGGAATCACTTCTGTTGAAAGTGAGATAACTTATTCATCATAAATTCTATGATATTGATTAAATTTCAGGGTTCTGTTCCTTTTATTTATGAGTCCAAATCAAGCTTCTTACATCGTGATTTATTCTGGTTTGATTAGGATCAAGAAGAAACTGTCAAATCTCCAAACAGGATAAACTGGAATCACGTCGGTTGAAAGTGGTATAACTTCTTCATCATAACTCCTATAATAATGATTCAAATTCATGATGATTTTAAACATATTAATAAGTACAAATCTAGCTTCTTGCATCATGATTCATTCTGGTGTGATTAGAATCAAGAAGAAACTGCCAAATCTCCAAACACAGTAAATTGGATTCACTTTGGTTGAAAGTGGGATAACTTCTTCATCATCATTCCTATGATATTGATTCAATTTCTGGGTGATTTTACACATATTTATGAGTACAAATCAAGCTTCTTACATTATGATTCATTCTGGTTTGATTAGAATCAAGAAGAAATTGTCATATCTCCAAAAAGGGAAACATATAATCAATTATGTTGAAAGTGAGATAATTTCTTAATCATAACTCGTATGAAATTGATTCAATTTCAGGGTGATTTTACATTTATTTATGAGTCGAAATCAAGCTTCTTACATAGTGATTCATTCTGGTTTGATTAGAATCAAGAAGAAATTGTCAAATCTCCAAATATGATAATTTGGAATCACGTTCGTTAAAAGTAGTATAACTTCTTCAACATAACTCCTATGATACTGATTCAAATTCATAGTGATTTTAAACATATTAATAAGTAAAAATCTAGCTTCTTACATCATGATTCATTGTGGTTTGATTATAAACAAGAAGAAACTGCCAAATTTCCAAACACGGTAAACTGGAATCACTTTGGTTGAAAGTGGGATAACTTCTTCATCATCACTCCTATGATATTGATTCAATTTCACGGTTATTTTACACTTATTTATGACTACAAATCAAGATTATTACATCATGATTCATTCTGGTTTGATTAGCATCAAGAAGAACCCGTCAAATCTCCAAAAAGGGAATCATGTAATCAATTCTGTTGAAAGTGAGATAACTTCTTAATCATAACTCGTATGATATTGATTCAATTTCAGGTTGCTTGTAAACTTATTTATGAGTCCAAGTTAAGATTCTTACATCGTTATTTATTCTGGTTTGATTAGAATCAAGAAGAAACTCTCAAATCTCCAAACAAGATAAGCTGGAATCACGTTGGTTGAAAGTAATATAACTTCTTCATCATAACTCCTATGATATTGATTCAAATTCATGGTGATTCTCCACATATTTATAAGTACAAATATAGATTCTTACATCGTGATTCATTCTGGTTTGATTAGAATCAAGAAGAAACTGTCAAATCTCCAAACTGTCAAATCATCACTCTTATGATATTGATTCAATTTCAGGGTGATTTTCCTCTTATTTTTGATTCCAAATCAAGCTTCTTACATTATGATTCATTCTGGTTTGATTAGAATCAAGAAGAAACTTCCAAATCTCTAAACAGGGTAAATAGAATCACGTCAGTTGAAAGTGGTATAACTCCTTCATCATAACTCCTATGATATCGATTCAAATTCAGAGAGATTCTCCACATATTTATGATTCCAAATCAAGCTTCTTCAATCCTGATTTGTTCTGGTTTGAATAGAATCAAAAAGAAACTGCTAACTCTCCAAACAGGGTAAATTATAATCACTTTGGTTGAATGTGGGAACACTTTTTCATCATAACTCCTATGATATTGATTCAGTTTCAAGGTAATTTTCCACTTATTTATGAGTCCAAATAAACTTCTTGCATCGCAATTCTTTTTGGTTTGATTAGAATCAAGAAACAACTGCCAAATCTCCAAACATGGTCAACTAGAAGCACACCGGTTGAAAGTGGTATAACTTCTTCATCATAACTCCTATAATATTGATTCAAATTCAGGGTGATTACCTACATATTAATAAGTACAAATCTAGCTTCTTACATCGTGATTCGTTATGGTTTGATATGAATCAAGAAGATACTGCCAACTCTCCAAAAAGGATAAACTGGAATCACTTTGGTTGAAAATGGGATGACTTCTTCATCATCACTACTATAATATTGATTCAATTTCAGGGTGATTTTACACTTATTTATGAGTCCAAATCAAGCTTCTTACATCGTGATTAATTCTGGTTTGATTAGAATAAAGACGGAACTGCCAAATCTCCAAACAAGGAAAACTGGAATCACTTTTGGGGAAAGTGAGATAACTTCTTCATCATAACTCCTATGATATTGATTAAATTTCAGGTTCTGTTCCTTTTATTTATAACTCCAAATCAATCTTCTTACATCGTGATTCATTCTGGTTTGATTAGAATCAAGAAGAAACTGCCAAATTTCCAAACAGGATAAACTAGAATCACGTTGGTTGAAAGTAATATAACTTCTTCATCATAACTCCTATGATATTTATTCAAATTCATGGTGATTCTCCACATATTTATAAGTACAAATACAGCTTCTTACATCGTGATTCATTCTGGTTTGATTAGAACCAAGAAGAAACTGTCAAATCTCCAAACAGGATAAACTGGAATAACTTTGGTTGAAAGTGGGATAACTTCTTCATCATCACTCTTATGATATTGATTCAAACTCAGGGTGATTTTCCTCTTATTTTTGATTCCAAATCAAGCTTCTTACATTATGATTCATTCTGGTTTAATTAGAATCAAGAAGAAACTTCCAAATCTCTAAACAGGGTAAATAGAATCACGTCAGTTGAAAGTGGTATAACTCCTTCATCATAACTCCTATGATATCGATTCAAATTCAGCGTGATTCTCTACATATTTGTGATTCCAAATCAAGCTTCTTAAATCCTGATTTGTTCTGGTTTGAATAGAATCAAAAAGAAACGACTAACTCTCCAAACAGGGTAAATTATAATTACTTTGGTTGAATGTGGGAACACTTTTTCATCATAACTCATATGATACTGATTCAGTTTCAAGGTGATTTTCCACTTATTTATGAGTCCAAATAAACTTCTTACATCGCAATTCTTTTTGGTTTGATTAGAATCAAGAAGAAACTGCCAAATCTCCAAACATGGTCAACTAGAAGCACACCGGTTGAAAGTGGTAATACTTCTTCATCATAACTCCTATAATATTGATTCAAATTCAGGGTGATTACCTACATATTAATAAGTACAAATCTAGCTTCTTACATCGTGATTCGTTATGGTTTGATATGAATCAAGAAGATACTGCCAACTCTCCAAAAAGGATAAACTGGAATCACTTTGGTTGAAAATGGGATGACTTCTTCATCATCACTACTATAATATTGATTCAATTTCAGGGTGATTTTACACTTATTTATGACTCCAAATCAAGCTTCTTACGTCGTGATTTATTCTGGTTTGATTAGAATAAAGAAGACACTGCCAAATCTCTAAACAAGGAAAACTGTAATCACTTTTGTGGAAAGTGAGATAACCTCTTCATCATAACTCCTATGACATTGTAAATTTCAGGTTCTGTTCCTTTTATTTATGAGTCCAAATCAATCTTCTTACATCGTGATTCATTCTGGTTTGATTAGAATCAAGAAGAAACTGCCAAATTTCCAAACAGGATAAACTAGAATCACGTTGGTTGAAAGTAATATAACTTCTTCATCATAACTCCTATGATATTAATTCAAATTCATGGTGATTCTCCACATATTTATAAGTACAAATTCAGCTTCTTAAATCGTGATTCATTCTGGTTTGATTAGAATCAAGAAGAAACTGTCAAATCTCCAAACAGGATAAACTGGAATAACTTTGGTTGAAAGTGGGATAACTTCTTCATCATCACTCTTATGATATTGATTCAATTTCAGGGTGATTTTCCTCTTATTTTTGATTCCAAATCAAGCTTCTTACATTATGATTCATTCTGGTTTGATAAGAATCAAGAAGAAACTTCAAAATCTCTAAACAGTGTAAATAGAATCACGTCAGTTGAAAGTGGTATAACTCCTTCATCATAACTCCTATGATATCGATTCAAATTCAGCGTGATTCTCTACATATTTGTGATTCCAAATCAAGCTTCTTAAATCCTGATTTGTTCTGGTTTGAATAGAATCAAAAAGAAACGGCTAACTCTCCAAACAGGGTAAATTATAATCACTTTGGTTGAATGTGGGAACACTTTTTCATCATAACTCCTATGATACTGATTCAGTTTCAAGGTGATTTTCCACTTATTTATGAGTCCAAATAAACTTCTTGCATCGCAATTCTTTTTGGTTTGATTAGAATCAAGAAGAAACTGCCAAATCTCCAAACATGGTCAACTAGAAGCACACCGGTTGAAAGTGGTATAACTTCTTCATCATAACTCCTATGATATTGATTCAAATTCAGGGTGATTACCTACATATTAATAAGTACAAATCTAGCTTCTTACATCGTGATTCATTATGGTTTGATATGAATCAAGAAGATACTGCCAACTCTCCAAAAAGGATAATCTGGAATCACTTTGGTTGAAAATGGTATAACTTCTTCATCATCATCGCTACTATAATATTGATTCAATTTCAGGGTGATTTTACACTTATTTATGACTCCAAATCAAGCTTCTTACGTCGTGATTTATTCTGGTTTGATTAGAATAAAGAAGAAACTGCCAAATCTCTAAACAAGGAAAACTGTAATCACTTTTGTGGAAAGTGAGATAACCTCTTCATCATAACTCCTATGACATTGTAAATTTCAGGTTCTGTTCCTTTTATTTATGAGTCCAAATCAATCTTCTTACATCGTGATTCATTCTGGTTTGATTAGAATCAAGAAGAAACTGCCAAATTTCCAAACAGGATAAACTAGAATCACGTTGGTTGAAAGTAATATAACTTCTTCATCATAACTCCTATGATATTAATTCAAATTCATGGTGATTCTCCACATATTTATAAGTACAAATTCAGCTTCTTAAATCGTGATTCATTCTGGTTTGATTAGAATCAAGAAGAAACTGTCAAATCTCCAAACAGGATAAACTGGAATAACTTTGGTTGAAAGTGGGATAACTTCTTCATCATCACTCTTATGATATTGATTCAATTTCAGGGTGATTTTCCTCTTATTTTTGATTCCAAATCAAGCTTCTTACATTATGATTCATTCTGGTTTGATAAGAATCAAGAAGAAACTTCAAAATCTCTAAACAGTGTAAATAGAATCACGTCAGTTGAAAGTGGTATAACTCCTTCATCATAACTCCTATGATATCGATTCAAATTCAGCGTGATTCTCTACATATTTGTGATTCCAAATCAAGCTTCTTAAATCCTGATTTGTTCTGGTTTGAATAGAATCAAAAAGAAACGGCTAACTCTCCAAACAGGGTAAATTATAATCACTTTGGTTGAATGTGGGAACACTTTTTCATCATAACTCCTATGATACTGATTCAGTTTCAAGGTGATTTTCCACTTATTTATGAGTCCAAATAAACTTCTTACATCGCAATTCTTTTTGGTTTGATTAGAATCAAGAAGAAACTGCCAAATCTCCAAACATGGTCAACTAGAAGCACACCGGTTGAAAGTGGTATAACTTCTTCATCATAACTCCTATAATATTGATTCAAATTCAGGGTGATTACCTACATATTAATAAGTACAAATCTAGCTTCTTACATCGTGATTCGTTATGGTTTGATATGAATCAAGAAGATACTACCAACTCTCCAAAAAGGATAAACTGGAATCACTTTGGTTGAAAATGGGATGACTTCTTCATCATCACTACTATAATATTGATTCAATTTCAGGGTGATTTTACACTTATTTATGAGTCCAAATAAAGCTTCTTACATCGTGATTAATTCTGGTTTGATTAGAATAAAGAAGAAACTGCCAAATCTCCAAACAAGAAAAACTGGAATCACTTTTGTGGAAAGTGAGATAACTTCTTCATCATAACTCCTATGATATTGATTAAATTTATGGTTCTGTTCCTTTTATTTATGAGTCCAAATCAATCTTCTTACATCGTGATTCATTCTGGTTTTATTAGAATCAAGAAGAAACTGCCAAATCTCCAAACAGGATAAACTAGAATCATGTCCGTTTAAAGTGGTATAACTTCTTCATCATAACTCCTATGATAATGATTCAAATTCATCGTGATTTTAAACATATTTATAGGTACAAATCCAGCTTCTTACATCATGATTCATTGTGGTTTGATTAGAATCAAGAAGAAACTGCCAAATCTCCAAACACGGTAAACTGGAATCACTTTTGTTGAAAGTGGGATAGCTTCTTCATGAGCACTCCTATGATATTGATTCAATTTCAGGGTGATTTTACACTTATTAATGTGTACAAATCAAGATTCTTACATCATGATTCTTTCTGGTTTGATTGGAATCAAGAAGAAACTGCCAAAGCCACAAACAGGGTAAACTGAAATCACTTCGGTTGAAAGTGCGATAACTTTTTCATCATAACTCCTATGATATTGATTCAATTTAAGGTGATTTTCAACTTATTTATGAGTCCATATCAAACTTCTTACATCGTTATTCATTCTGGTTTGATATGAATCAAGAAGATACTGCCAACTCTCCAAAAAGGATAAACTGGAATAACTTTAGTTGAAAGTGGGATAACTTCTTCATCATCACTCTTATGATATTGATTTAATTTCAGGGTGATTTTCCAACTATATATGAGTCCATATCAAGATTGTTACATCGTTATTTATTCTGGTTTGATTAGAATCAAGAAGATACTACCAACTCACCAAAAAGGATAAACTGGAATCACTTCGGTTGAAAATGAGATAACTTCTTCATCATACCTCCTATGATATTGATTCAATTTCAGGGTGATTAGCCACTTATTTATGAGTCCAAGTTAAGCTTATTACATCGTTATTCATTCTGATTTGATTAGAATCAAGAAGAAACTGTCAAATCTCCAAACAAGGTAAAATGGAATCACGTTGGTTGAAAGTGGTATAACTTCTTCATCATAACTCCTATGGTATTGATTCAAATTCATGGTGATTTTACACATATTTATAAGTACAAATATAGCTTCTTACATCCTGATTCATCCTGGTTTAATTAGAATCAAGAAGAAACTGCCAAATCTCCAAATAGGTTAAACTAGAATCACTTTGGTTAAAAATGGAATAACTTCTTCATCATCACTCCTATAATATTGATTCAATTTCAGGGTGATTTTACACTTATATATGAGTCCAAATAAAGCTTCTTACATCGTTACTAATTCTGGTTTGATTAGAATCAAGAAGAAACTGCCAAATCTCAAAACAAGGAAAAATGGAATCACTTCTGTGGAAAGTGAGATAACTTCTTCATCATAACTCTTATAATATTGATTAAATTGCAGGGTTATGTTCCTTTTATTTATGAGTTTAAATCAAGCTTATTACATCGTGATTCATTCTGGTTTGATTAGAATCAAGAAGAAACTTTCAAATCTTCAAACAGGATAAACTGGAATCATGTCGGTTGAAAGTGGTATAACTTTTTCATCATAACTCCTACGATACTGATTCAAATTAATGGTGATTTTAAACATTTTTATAAGTACAAATCCATCTTCTTACATCATGATTCATTCTGGTTTGATTAGAATCAAGAAGAAACTGGCAAATCTCCAAAGACGGTAAACTGAATTACTTTGGTTGAAAGTGGGATAGCTTCTTCATCAGCACTCCTATGATATTGATTCAATTTCAGGGTGATTTTAGAATTATTTATGAGTACAAATCAAGCTTCTTACATAATGATTCTTTCTGGTTTGATTGGAATCAGGAAGAAACTGCCAAAGCTACAAACAGAGTAAACTGGAATCACTTCGGTTGAAAGTGGGATAACTTTTTCATCATAACTTCTATGATATTGATTCAATTTAAGCTGATTTTCCACTTATTAATGAGTCTAAATCAAGCTTCCTACATCGTGATTCATTCTGGTTTGATTAGAATCAAGAAGAAACTGTCAAATCTCCAAACATGGTAAACTGGATCATGTCGGTTGAAAGTGGTATAACTTCTTCATCATAACTCCTATGATATTTATTCAAAGTAAGGGTGATTCCAAAAATATTTAAGAAGTCCAAATCTACCTTCTTACATCGTTATTCCTTCTGTATTGATTGGAATGAAGAAGAAACTGCAAATCTCCTAACAGGGTAAACTGGAATCACTTCGGTTGAAAGTAGGATAACTTCTTCATCATAAATCCTATGATATTGATTCAAATTTTGGGTGATTCTCCACATATTTATAAGTTCAAATCTAGATTCTTGCACCGTGATTCATTCTGGTTTGAATAGAATCAAGAAGAAACTGCTAAATCTCCAAAAAGGGTAAACTGGACTCACTAGGGTTGAAAGTGGGATAATTTCTTCATCATCAATCCTATGATATTCATTCAATTTCAGGGTGATTTTCTACTTATTTATGATCCCAAATAAAGCTTCTTACATCGTAATTATTTATGTTTAATTAGAATCAAGAAGAAAGTGCCAAGGCTCCAAACAAGGTAAACTGGAATTTCGTCGGTTGAAAGTGGGATAACTTTTTCATCATAACTCCAAGATATTGATTTAAATTCAGGGTGATTCTCCAAATATTTATAAGTCCAAAAATAGCTTCTTACATTGTGATTCATTCAGTTTTGATTAGAATCAAGAAGAAACTGCCAAATTTCCAAACATGGTAAACTGGAATCACTTTGGTTGAAATTGAGATAACTTCTTCATCATAACTCCTATGATGTTGATTCAAATTAAGGGTGATTCTCCATATATTTATATGTCAAAATTAATCTTCTTACATCGTTATTTATTTTGGTTTGATTAGAATCAAGAAGAAACAACCAAATCTCCAAACTGGAGAAACTAGAATCACTACGGTTGAAAGTGGGTTAACTTCTTCAATTTCATTCCTATGATATTGCTTCAATTTCAGGGTTATTTTTCCGCTTATATATGAGTCCAATTCAATATTATTACATCGTGATTCATTCTGGATTGATTAGATCAAGAAGAAACTGGCAAATCTCCGAACAGGGTAAACTGGAATAACTTAGGTTGAAAGTAAGATAACTTCTTCATAATAACTCCTATGATATTGATTAAATTTCAAGGTCATTTTGCACTCATTTATGAATCCAAATCAAGCTTAATTCATCGTGATTCATTCTGGTTTGATTAGAATCAAGAAGAAACTGTGAAATCTCCAAACAGGGTAAACTGGAATCACGTCGGTTGAAAGTGGTATAACTTCTTCATCATAACTCATATGATATTGATTCAAATTCAGCGTGATTCACCGCATATTTATAAGTCTAAATCTAGCTTCTTACATCGTGATTCATTCTGGTTTAATTAGAATCAAGAAGATACTTCCAAATCTCGAAATAGGGTAAACTAGAATCACTTTGGTTGAAAGTGGGATAACTTCTTCATCATCACTCCTATGATATTGATTCAATTTCAAGGTGATTTTCCTCTTATTTATGAGTCCAAACAATATTCTTACATTTGATTCATTCTGGTTTGATTAGAATCAAGAAGAAATTACCAAATTTTCGAACAGGGTAAACTGGAATCACTTTGGTTGAAAGTTGGATAACTTCTTCATCATCACTCCTATGATATCGATTCAATTTCAGGGGGATTTTCCTATTATTTATGAGTCCAAATATATCTGCTTACATTGTGATTCATTCTTGTTTGATTAGAATCAAGAAGAAACTGCCAAATCTCCAAACATGGTAAACTAGAATCACCTTGGATGAAATCGGGATAACTTCTTCATCATCACTCCTATCACATTGATTCAATTTCAGGGTGATTTTACACCTATTTATGAGTCCAAATCATGCTTCTTACATCATGATTCATTCTGGTTTGATTAGAATCAAGAAGAAACTGCCAAAGCTACGAACATTGTAAACTCGAATCACTTCTGTTGAAACTGGGATAACTTCATCATCATAATAATATGATATTGATTCAATTTCAAGGTGATTTTCCACTTATTTATGAGTCCAAATAAAGCTTCTTACATCGTGATTCATTCTGGTTTGATTAGAATCCAGAAGAAACTGTCAAATCTCCAAAAACGGTAAACTGGAATCACTTAGGTTTAAATTGAGATAATTTCTTCATCATAACTCCTTTGATGTTGACTCAAATTCAGAGTGATTCTCCATATGTATATAAGTCGAAATCAAGCTTCTTACATCGTGATTCATTCTGGTTTGATTAGAATCAAGAAGAAACAACCAAATCTCCAAACCGGGGAAACTGGAATCACTACGGTTGAAATGGGTTAACTTCTTCAATTTCAGGGTTATTTTTCCACTTATTTACGAGTCCAAATCATGATTCTTACATCCTGATTCATTCTGCTTTGATTAGAATAAAGAAGAAACTCGCAAATCTACTAATAGGGTAAACTGGAATCACTTAGGTTAAAAGTAAGATAACTTCTTCATCATAAATACTATGATATTGATTCAATTTCAAGGTCCTTTTGCACTCATTTATGAATCCAAATCAAGCTTCTTACATCGTGATTCATTCTGGTTTGATTAGAATCAAGAAGAAACTGCCAAATCTCCAAACAGGGTAAACTGGAATCACGTTGGTTGAAAGTGGTATAACATCTTCATCATACTCATATGATATTGATTCAAATTCAGGTTGATTCACCACATATTTATAAGTCCAAATATAGCTTCTTACATCATGATTCATTCTGGTTTGATTATAATCAAGAAGAAACTGCCAAATCTCCAAATAGGGTAAACTGGAATCACGTCGGTTGAAAGTGGTGTAACTTCTTCATCATAACTCCTACGATATTGATCCAAAATCAGGGTGATTCTACACATAATTATAAGTCCAAATAATGCTTTTTACATCGTGATTCATTCTGGTTTTAATAGAATCAAGACGAAAATGCTATAAACTGGAATCACTTTGGTTGAAAGTGGATACACTTTTTCGTCATAACTCCCTTGATATTGATTTGATTTCAATGTGAATTTCCACTTATTTATGAGTCCAAATCAAGCCTATTACATCGTGATTCATTCTGGTTTGAATAGAGTCAAGAAGAAACTGCTAAATCTCCAAACAGGGTAAACTAGAATCACGTCGGTTGAACATGGTAGAATTTCTTCATCATAACTCTTATGATATTGATTCAAAATCAGGGTGATTCTCCACATATTTATAATTCCAAATCTGTCTTCTTACATCGTGATTCATGCTGGCTTGGATAGAATCAAGAAGAAACTGCCAAATCTCCAAACAGGGTAAACTGGAATCACTACGGTTGAAAGTGGGATAACTTCTTCATCGTCACTCCTATGATTTTCATTCAATTTCAGGGTGATTTTTCACTTATTTATGAGTTCAAATCAAGCTTCTTACATCGTAATTATTTCAGGTTTGATTTGAATCAAGAAGAAACTTCCAAGTCTCCAAACAAGGTAAATTGGAATCACGTCGGTTGAAAGTGGGATAACTTCTTCATCATATCACCTATGATATTGATTCACATTCAGGGTGATTATCCAAATATTTATAAGTCCAAATCTATATTCTTACATCGTGATTCATTCCGGTTTGATTAGAATCAAGAAGAAACTGCCAAATTTCTAAACAAGGTAAACTGGAATCACTTTGTTTGAAATTGAGATAACTTCTTCATAATAACTCTTATGATGTTAAATCAAATTCAGGGTGATTCTTCATATATTTATAAGTCGTAATCAAGCTTGTTACATCGTGATTCATTTTGGTTTGATTTGAAACAAGAAGAATCATCCAAATCTCTAAACCGGAGAAACTGGAATCACTACGGTTGAAAGTGGGTTAACTTCTTCAATTTCACTCCTATGATATTGCTTCAATTTCAGGGTTATTTTTCCATGAATTTATGAGTCCAAATCAAGATTCTTACATCGTGATTGATTCTGGTTTGATTTGAATCAAGAAAAAACTGGCAAATCTCCGAACAGGATAACCTGGAATCACTTAGGTTAAAAGTAAAATAACTTCTTCATCATAACTCCTACGATATTGATTCGATTTCAAGGTAATTTTGCAATCATTTATGAATCAAATCAATCTTCTTACATCGTGATTCATTCTGTTTTGATTAGAATCAAGAAGAAACTTCCAAATATCCAAAAAAGGTAAACTAGAATCACTTTGATTGAAAGTGGGATAACTTCTTCATCATCACTCCTATGATATCGATTCAATTTCAAGGGGATTTTCTTATTATTTATGAGTCCAAATATAGCTGCTTAAATTGTGATTCATTCTTGTTTCATTAGAATCAAGAAGAAACTGTCAAATCTCCAAACAGGATAAACTAGAATCACCTTGAATGAAATCGGGATAACTTCTTCATCATCACTTCTATCACATTGATTCAATTTCAGGGTGATTTTACACCTATTTCTGAGTCCAAATCATGCTTCTTACATCATGATAAATTCTGGTTTGATTAGAATCAAGAAGAAACTGCCAAAGCTACAAACATGATAAACTGGAATCACTTCTGTTGAAACTGGGATAACTTCATCATCATAACTCCTATGATATTGATTCAATTTCAAGGTGATTTTCAACTTATTTATGAGTCCAATTGAAGCCACATCGTGATTCATTCTTGTTTGATTAGCATCAGGAAGAAACTGCCAAATCTCCAAATAAGGTAAACTGGAATCACTTAGGTTAAAAGTTCGATAACTTCTTCATCATAACACCTATGATATTGATTCAAATTCAGCGTGATTCTCCAAATATTTGGAAGTCAAAATCTAGCTTCTTACATCGTGATTCATTCTGGTTTGATTAGAATCTGGAAGAACCTGCCAAATTTCCAAACATGGTAAATCGAAATCACTTTGGTTGACATTGAGATAACTTCATTATCTTAACTCCTATGATATTGATTCAAATTCAGGGTGATTCTCCATATATTTATAGGTCGAAATCAAGCTTCTTACATCGTTATTCATTCTGGTTTGTTTAGAATCAAGAAGATACAGCCAAATCTCCAAACTGGAGAAACTGGAATCACTATGATTGAAAGTGGTATAACTTCTTTATCATAACTCCTACGATATTGATTCAAATTCACGGTGATCTCCACATATTTATATGTCCAAATCTAGCTTCTTACAACGTGATTCATTCTGGTTTGATTAGAATCAAGAAGAAACTGCCAATTTCTCCAAACTTGGATATCTGGAATCACTTCGGTTGAAAGTGAGATAACTCTTTCATCATAACTCCTATGATATTTATTCAATTTAAGGGTGATTTTCCATTTATTTAAGAGTCCAAATCAAGCTTCTTACATAGTAATTCATTTTGGTTTGATTAGAATCAAGAAGAAATTGCCAAATCTCCAAACATGGTAAATTTGAATCACTTTGGTTGAAATTGAGATAACTTCTTCATCATAACTCCTATGATGTTGATTCAAATTCAGGGTGATTCTCCATATATATATAAGTCGAAATGAAACTTCTTACATCGTGATTCGTTCTGGTTTGATTAGAATCAAGAAGAAACAGCCAAATCTCCAAACCAGGGAAACTAGAATCACTACGGTTGCAAGTGGGTTAACTTCTTCAATTTCACTCCTATGATATTGCTTCAGTTTCAGGGTTACTTTTCCACTTATTCATGAATAAAAAATCAAGATTCTTACATCGTGATTCATTCTGGTTTGATTAGAATCAAGAAGAAACTGACAAATATCCGTACATGGTAAACTAGAATCACTTTGGTAGAAAGTAAGATAACTTCTTCTTCATAACTCCTATAATATTGATTCAATGTCAAGGTCATTTTGCAGTCATTTATGAATTCAAATCAATATTCTTACATCGTGATTCTTTCTGTTTTGATTAGAATCAAGAAGAAACTGCCAAATCTCCAAACATTGTAAACTAGAATCATGTCGGGTGAAAGTGGTATAACTTTTTCATCATAACTCATATGATATTGATTCAAATCCAGGTTTATTCACTACATAATTATTTGTCCAAATCTAGATTCTTATATCTTGATTCATTCTGGTTTAATTAGAATCAAGAAGAAACTTCCAAATCTCCAAACTTGGTAAACTAGAATCACTTTTGTTGAAAGTGAGATAACTTCTTCATCATTATTCCTATGATATCAATTCAATTTCAGGGTTATTTTTCGTCTTATTTATGAGTCCAAATATAGCTTCTTACATCATGCTTCATTCTGGTTTGATTAGAATCAAGAATAAACTGCCAAATCTCCAAACAGGGTAAACTGGAATCACTTTGGTTGAAAGTGGGATAAGTTCTTCGTCACCACTCTAATGATATTGGTTCAATTTCATGGTGAATTTAAACTTATTTATGAGTCCAAATGAAGCTTCTTACATCATGATTCATTCTGGTTTGATTAGAATCAAGAAGAAACTGCCGAAGCTACAAACAAGGTAAACTGGAATCACTTTGGTTGAAACTGGGATAACTTCATCATCATCATTCCTATGATATTGATACAATTTCAAGGTGATTTTCCATTTATTTATGAGTCTAAATCAAGCTTCTTACATCGTGATTCATTCTGCTTTGACTAGGATCAAGTAGAAACTGTCAAATCTCCAAACATTGTAAATTTGAATCACGTCTGTTGAAAGTGGTATAACTTCTTCATCATTACCCCTATGTTATTGATTCAAATTCAGGGTTATTCTCCACATTTTTATAAGTCAATTAAATCTTCTTACATCATTATTCATTCGGGTTTGATTAGAATCTAGAAGAAACTGCGAAATCTCGAAAAAGGGTAATCTGGAATCACGTCGGTTGAAAGTGGTATAATTTCTTCATCAAAACTCCTATGATATTGATTCAAATTAATGGTGATTATCCAAATAGTATAAGTTCAAATATAGGTTCTTACATCGTGATTCATTATGGTTTGATTTGAACCAAGAAGAAACTACAAAATCTCCAAAGAGGGAAAACCGGAATCACTTCTGTTGAGAGTGAGAAAATTTCGTCATCATAACTCCTATGATATTGATTCAAATTAAGGGTGATTATACAAATCTTTATAAGTAAAAATAAAACTTCTTACATCGTTATACGTTCTGGCTTGATTAGAATCAAGAAGAAACTGCCAAATCTCCAAAGAGGGAAAACTGGAATCACTTCTGTTGAGAGTGAAATAACTTATTCATCATAACTCCAATGATATTAATTCAATTTTAGGGTGATTTTTCCCTTATTAATTATTCCAAATCAAGCTTCTTATATCGTGATTCATTTTGGTTAGATTAGAATCAAGAAGAAACTGCCAAATCTCCAAATAGGGTAAGTTGGAATCACTTTAATTGAAAGTGGGATAACTTCTTCATCATCACTACAATGATATTGATTAAATTTCAGGGTGATTTTACACTTATTTATGAGTCCAAATCAAGCTTCTTATATCATGATTCATTCTGGTTTGATTAGAATCAAGGAGAAACTGCCAAACCTCCAAACTGGATAAACTAGAATCACGTCGGTTGAAAGTGGTATAACTTCTTCATCATAACTCCTAAGATATTTATTCAAATTTAGGGTGATTACCAACATATTTATAAGTCAAAATCTAGCTTTTTACATCGTGATTCATTATGTTTAGGTTAGAATCAAGAAGAAACTGCCAATTTCTCCAAACATGGAATTCTGGAATCACTTTTGTTGAAAGTGAGATAACTCTTTCATCATGACTCCTATGATATTGATTCAAATTCAGGGTGATTTTCCATTTATTTAAGAGTCCAAATCAAGCTTATTACATCGTGATTCATTCTTGTTTGATTAGAATCAAGAAGAAATTACCAAATCCCCATACAGGGTAAACTGGAATCACGTCGGTTGAAAGTGGTATAACTTATTCATCATAACTCCTATGATATTGATTCAATTTCAGGGTGGTTCCAAAAATATTTTATTAGTCCAAATCAAGAAGATAAAGCCAAATCTCCAAACTGGAGAAACTGGAATCACAATGCTTGAAAGTGGTATAACTTCTTCATCATAACTCCTATGATATTGATTCAAATTCATGGTGATTCTCCACATATTTATAAGTCCAAATCTAGATTCTTACATCTTGATTCCAAATATCTAAAACGGGTAAACTGGAATCACATTGGTTGAAAGTGGTATAACTTCTTCATCATCACTCTTATAATATTGATTCAATTTCAAAGTGTTTTCCAGTTATTAATTAGTCAAAATCAAGCCTTTTACATCATGATTCATTTTGGGTTGATTAGAATCAAGAAGAAATTGCAAATCTCCAAAAAGGGTAAACTGGAATCACGTCAATTGAAAGTGGTATAACTTCTTCATCATAACTCCTATGATATTGATTCAAATTCATGGTGATTCTCCACATAATTATAAGTCCAAATCTAGCTTCTTACATCTTTATTCCTTCTGGTTTGATTAGAATCGAGAAGAAACTGCCAATTCCTCCAAACATGGAAATCTGGAATCACTTCGGTTGAAAGTGAGATAACTCTTTCATCATAACTCCTATTATATTGATTCAATTTCAGAGTGATTTTAAATTTATTTAAGAGTCCAAATCAAGCTTCTTAAATCCTGATTGATTCTGGTTTGATCAGAATCAAGAAGAAATTGTCAAATCTCCAAACATGGTAAACTCGAATCATGTCGGTTGAAAGTGGTATAACTATCATAACTTCTTCATCATAACTCCTATTATATTTATTCAAATTCAGGGTGATTCCAAAAATATTTAATAATTCAAAATCTATCTTTTTACATCGTGATTCATTCTGTTTTGATCGGAATGAAGAAGAAATTAGCACTGCCAAATCTCCAAACAGGGTAAACTAGAATCACGTCAGTTGAAAGTGGTATAACTTCTTCATCATAACTCCTATGATATGATTCAAATTTAGGGTGATTACGAACATATTTATAAGTCAAAATCTAGCTTCTTACATCGTGATTCGTTCTGGTTTGATTAGAATCAAGAAGAACCTGCCAATTTCTCCAAACATGGAAATCTGAAATAAGTTCGGTTGAAAGTGAGATAACTCTTTCATCATAACTCCTATAATATTGATTCAATTTGAAGGTGATTTTCCATTAATTTAAGAGTCCAAATCAAGCTTCTTACATCGTGATTCATTATGGTTTGATTAGAATCAAAAAGAAATTGCCAAATCTCCAAATAGAGTAAACTGGAAATCACGTCGGTTGAAAGTGGTATAACTTCTTTATCAAAACTCCTCTGATATTGATTCAATTTCAGGGTGATTCCAAAAATATTTAATAAGTCCAAATCAAGCTTCTTACATCGTGATTCATTCTGGTTTGATTAGAATCAAGAAGAAACTGCAAAATCTCTAAAGAGGAAAAACCGGAATCACTTCTAATGAGAGTGAGAAAATTTTGTCATCATAACTCCTATGATATTGATCCAAATTCAGGGTGATTATACACATCTTTATAAGTCCAAAGAGAGCTTCTTACATTGTTATATGTTCTGGATTGATTACAATCAAGAAGAAACTGCCAAATCTCCAAAGAGGAAAAACTAGAATCAGTTCTGTGGAGAATGAAACAACTTATTCATCATAACTCCTATGATGTTTATTCAATTTCTGGTTGATTTTTAACTTATTTATGATTCCAAATCAAGCTTCTTATATCGTGATTCATTTTGGTTAGATTAGAATCAAGAAGAAACTACCAAATCTCCAAACAGTGAAAGCTGGAATCACTTTGGTTGAAAGTGGGATAACTTCTTCGTCATCACTACAATGACATTGATTCAATTTCAGGGTGATTTTACACTTATTTATTAGTCCAAATCAAGCTTCTTATATCATGATTCATTCTGGTTTGATTAGAATCAAGAAGAAACTACCAAAACTACAAATATGGTAAACTGGAATCACTTTAGTTGAAACTAGGATAGTTTCATCATCATCACTCCTATGATATTGATTAAATTTTGAGGTGATTTGCCATTTATTTGTGAGTCCAAATCAAGCTTCTTACATCGTGATTAATTCTGCTTTGATTAGAATCAAGAAGAAACTGCCAAATCTCCAAACAGGGTAAACTAGAATCACGTCGGTTGAAAGTGGCATAACTTCTTCATCATAACTCCTATGATATGATTCAAATTTAGGGTGATTACCAACATATTTATAAGTCAAAATCTAGCTTCTTACATCGTGATTCATTCTGGTTTGATTAGAATCAAGAAGAACCTGCCAATTTCTCCAGACATGGAAATCTGAAATCACTTCGGTTGAAAGTGAGATAACTCTTTTATCATAACTCCTACGATATTCATTCAATTTCAAGGTGATTTTCCATTAATTTAAGAGTCCAAATCAAGCTTCTGACATGGTGATTCATTCTGGTTTGATTAGAATCAAGAAGAAATTACCAAATCTCCAAACATGGTAAACTGGAATCACGTCGGTTGAAAGTGGTATAACTTCTTCATCATAACTCCTATGATATTGATTTAATTTCAGGGTGATACCATAAATATTTAATGACTCCAAATCAAACTTCTTCAATTGTGATTCATTCTAGTTTGATTAGAATCAAGTAGAACCTGCCAAAATTCCAAATAGGGTAAACTGGAATCACGTCGGTTGAAAGTGGGATAACTTCTTCATCATAACTCCTATGACATTGATTCAAACTAAGGGTGATTATACACATCTTTATAATTCCAAATAGAGCTTCTTACATCATTATACGTTCTGGATTGATCAAAATCAAGAAGAAATTGCCAAATCTCCAAAGAGGCAGAACTAGAATCACTTCTGTGGAGAGTGAAATAACTTATTCATCATAACTCCTATGATATTGATTCAATTTCAGGGTGATTTTTAACTTATTTATGATTCCAAATCAAGCTTCTTATATCGTAATTCATTTTGGTTAGATTAGAATCAAGAAGAAACTGCCAAATCTCCAAACAGGGTAAGATGGAATCACATTGGTTGAAATTTGGATAACTTCTTCATCATCACTACAATGATATTGATTCAATTTCAAGGTGATTTTACACTTATTTATTAGTCCAAATCAAGTTTCTTATATCATGATTCATTCTGGTTTGATTAGAATCAAGAAGAAATTGCCAAAGCTACAAACATGGTAAATTGGAATCACTTTGGTTGAAACTAGGATAGCTTCATCATCATCACTCCTATGATATTGATTCAATTTCAAGGTGATTTTCCATTTATTTATGAGTCCAAATCAAGCTTCTTACATCGTGATTAATTCTGCTTTGATTAGAATAGAGAAGAAACTGCCAAATCTCCAAACAGGGTAAACTAGAATCACGTCGGTTGAAAGTGGTATAACTTCTTCATCATAACTCTTATGATATGATTCAAATTTAGGGTGATTACCAACATATTTATAAGTCAAAATCTAGCTTCTTATATCGTGATTCATTCTGGTTTTATTAGAATGAAGAAGAACCTGCCAATCTCTCCAGACATGAAAATCTGAAATCACTTCGGTTGAAAGGGAGATAACTCTTTCATCATAACTTCTATGATATTGATTCAATTTCAAGGTGATTTACCATTTATTTAATAGTCCAAATCAAGATTCTTACATGGTGATTTAATCTGGTTTGATTAGAATCAAGAAGAAGTTACCAAATCTCCAAACAGGGTAAACTGGAATAACGTCGGTTGAAAGTGGTATCACTTCTTCATCATAACTCCTATGATATTGATTCAATTTCAGGGTGATTCCAAAAATATTTAATAATTCCAAATCAAGCTTCTTACATCGTGATTCATTATGATTTGATTAGAATCAAGTAGAAAATCCCAAATCTCCAAATAGGGTAAACTAGAATCCAGTCGATTGAAAGTGGTATAACTTCTCCATCATTACTCCTATGATATTGATTCAAATCAAGCTTCTTACATCGTGGTTCATTCTAGTTTAATTAGAATCAAGAAGAAGCTACCAAATCTCCAGACAGGATAAACTGGAATCACTTCGGTTGAAAGTGAGATAACTTTTTCATCATAACTCCAATGATATTGATTCAATTTCATGGTTATTTTACACCTATTTATGATTCCAAAACAAAGTCTTACATCCTGATTCATTCTATTTTGATTAGAATCAAGGAGTAACTGTCAAATCTCCAAACAGGGTAAACTGAAATCACTTTGGTTGAAAGTGGGATAACTTTTTCATCATAACTCCTACGATATTGATTCAAATTCTTGGTGATTATACACATATTTATAAGTCCAAATCTATCTTCTTACATCGTGATTCATTCTGGTTTGATTATAATCAAGAAGAAACTGCCAAACAGGGTAAACTAGAATCACTTTGGTTGAAATTGAGATAAATTCTTCATCATAATTCCTATAATTCATTCTGGTTTGATTAGAATCAAGAAGAAACTGTAAAATCTGTAAACTGGATAAACTAGAATCACGTCGGTTGAAAGTGGTATAACTTCTTCATCATAATTCCTATGATATTGATTAAAATTCAGGGTGATTGTCCACATATTTATAAGTACAAATCTAGCTTCTTACATCGTGATTCATTCGGGTTTGTTTAGAATCTAGAAGAAACTGACAAATCGCTAAACATGGTAATTTATAATCACGTCGGTTGAAAGTGGTATATCTTCTTCATCATAACTCCTATGATATTGATTCAAATTCAGGGTGATAATGCACATCTTTATAATTTCAAATCAAGCTTATTACATCGTGATTTATTCTGGTTTGATTATAATCAAGAAGAAACTGCCAAATCTTCAAACAAGGAAAATTGGAATCACGTCAGTTGAAATTGGGATAACTTCTTTATCATAACTCCTATGATGTTGATTCAATTTCAGGATATTTCTTGATATATTTATATGTCCAAATCAAGATTCTTACATCGTGATTCATTCTACTTTGATTAGAACTAAGAAGAAACCGCCATATTTTTAAACAGGGAAAACTCGAATAACTTTGGTTGAAATTGGAATAACTTCTTCATCATAAATCCTATGATATTGATTCAATTTCAGGGTGCTTTTCCACTTATTTATAAGTCCAAATCAAGCTTTTTACATTGTTATTCATTCTGGTTTAATGAGAATTAAGAAGAAACAGCTAAATACCCAAAAGGGGTAAACTGGAATCACTTTGGTTGGAAGTGGGATAACTTCTTCATCATCACTCTTATGATATTGATTCAACTTCAGGATGATTTTCCTTTTATTTTTGAGTCCAAATCAAGATTATTACTTCTTGACTCATTCTGGTTTGATTAAAATCAAGAAGAAGCTGACAAATCTCCAAACAAGGTAAACTAGAATCACTTTGGTTGAAAGTAAGATAACTTCTTCATCATAACTCCTATGATATTTATTCAAATTCATTGTGATTCTCAACATATTTATAAGTAAAAATCTAGCCTCTTACATTGTGACTAATTTTGGTTTGATTAGAATCAAGAAGAAACTGCCAAATCACCAAAAGGGTAAACTAGAATCACTTTGGTTGAAATTGGGATAACTTCTCCTATGTTATTGATTCAAATTCAGGGTGATTCTCGATATATTTATGAGTCCAAATCAAGCTTCTTACATCGTGATTCATTCTGTTTTGATTAGAACTAAGAAGAAACCGGCAAATTTCCAAAAAGGGTGAATTGAAATCACTTTGGTTGAAATTGAGATAACTTCTTCATCATAACTCCTATGATGTTGGTTCAAAAATCCGGGTGATTCTCCATATATTTATCATACGAAATCAAGTTTCTTACATCGTGATAATTCTGGTTAGATTAGAATAAAAAAAGAAACTGCCAAATTTCCAAACATGGTACACTGGAATCACTTTGGTTGAAATTGAAATAATTTCTTCATCATAACTCCTATGATGTTAATTCAAATTCAGGGTGATTCTTCATATAATTATGAGTCCAAATCAAGATTCTTACATCGTGATTCATTCTGGTTTGATTAGAATCAAGAAGAAACATTTAAATCTCTAAACCGGGTAAACTGAAATCACTTTGGTTTAAAGTTGGATAACTTCTTCATCATCGCTCCTTTAATATTGATTCAATTTCAGGGTGATTCCAAAAATATTTAATAAGTCCAAATCAAGCTTCTTACATCGTGATTCATTCTGGTTTGATTAGAACCAAGAAGAAACTGCAAAATCTCCAAAGAGGGAAAACCGGAATCACTTCTAATGAGAGTGAGAAAATTTTGTCATCGTAACTCCTATGATATTGATTCAAATTCAGGGTGATTATACACATCTTTATAAGTCCAAAGAGAGCTTCTTACATTGTTATATGTTCTGGATTGATTACAATCAAGACGAAACTGCCAAATCTCCAAAGAGGGAAAACTAGAATCAGTTCTGTGGAGAATGAAATAACTTATTCATCATAACTCCTATGATATTTATTCAATTTCAGGTTGATTTTTAACTTATTTATGATTCCAAATCAAGCTTCTTATATCGTGATTCATTTTGGTTAGATTAGAATCAAGAAGAAACTGCCAAATCTCCAAACAGTGAAAGCTGGAATCACTTTGGTTGAAATTGGGATAACTTCTTCGTCATCACTACAATGACATTGATTCAATTTCAGGGTGATTTTACACTTATTTATTAGTCCAAATCAAGCTTCTTATATCATGATTCATTCTGGTTTGATTAGAATCAAGAAGAAACTACCAAAACTACAAACATGGTAAACTGGAATCACTTTAGTTGAAACTAGGATAGCTTCATCATCATCACTCCTATAATATTGATTAAATTTCGAGGTGATTTTCTATTTATTTGTGAGTCCAAAAATCTTCTTACATCGTGATTAATTCTGCTTTGATTAGAATCAAGAAGAAACTGCCAAATCTCCAAACAGGGTAAACTAGAATCACGTCGGTTGAAAGTGGCATAACTTCTTCATCATAACTCCTATGATATGATTCAAATTTAGGGTGATTACCAACATATTTATAAGTCAAAATCTAGCTTCTTACATCGTGATTCATTCTGGTTTGATTAGAATCAAGAAGAACCTGCCAATTTCTCCAGACATGGAAATCTGAAATCACTTCGGTTGAAAGTGAGATAACTCTTTTATCATAACTCCTACGATATTCATTCAATTTCAAGGTGATTTTCCATTAATTTAAGAGTCCAAATCAAGCTTCTGACATGGTGATTCATTCTGGTTTGATTAGAATCAAGAAGAAATTACCAAATCTCCAAACATGGTAAACTGGAATCACGTCGGTTGAAAGTGGTATAACTTCTTCATCATAACTCCTATGATATTGATTTAATTTCAGGGTGATACCATAAATATTTAATAACTCCAAATCAAACTTCTTCAATTGTGATTCATTCTAGTTTGATTAGAATCAAGTAGAACCTGCCAAATTTCCAAATAGGGTAAACTGGAATCACGTCGGTTGAAAGTGGGATAACTTCTTCATCATAACTCCTATGATATTGATTCAAACTAAGGGTGATTATACACATCTTTATAATTCCAAATAGAGCTTCTTACATCGTTATACGTTCTGGATTGATCAAAATCAAGAAGAAATTGCCAAATCTCCAAAGAGGCAGAACTAGAATCACTTCTGTGGAGAGTGAAATAACTTATTCATCATAACTCCTATGATATTGATTCAATTTCAGGGTGATTTTTAACTTATTTATGATTCCAAATCAAGCTTCTTATATCGTAATTCATTTTGGTTAGATTAGAATCAAGAAGAAACTGCCAAATCTCCAAACAGGGTAAGATGGAATCACATTGGTTGAAATTTGGATAACTTCTTCATCATCACTACAATGATATTGATTCAATTTCAAGGTGATTTTACACTTATTTATTAGTCCAAATCAAGTTTCTTATATCATGATTCATTCTGGTTTGATTAGAATCAAGAAGAAATTGCCAAAGCTACAAACATGGTAAATTGGAATCACTTTGGTTGAAACTAGGATAGCTTCATCATCATCACTCCTATGATATTGATTCAATTTCAAGGTGATTTTCCATTTATTTATGAGTCCAAATCAAGCTTCTTACATCGTGATTAATTCTGCTTTGATTAGAATAGAGAAGAAACTGCCAAATCTCCAAACAGGGTAAACTAGAATCACGTCGGTTGAAAGTGGTATAACTTCTTCATCATAACTCTTATGATATGATTCAAATTTAGGGTGATTACCAACATATTATAAGTCAAAATCTAGCTTCTTACATCGTGATTCATTCTGGTTTGATTAGAATCAAGAAGAACTTGCCAATTTCTCCAGACATGGAAATCTGAAATCACTTCGGTTGAAAGTGAGATAACTCTTTCATCATAACTTCTATGATATTGATTCAATTTCAAGGTGATTTACCATTTATTTAATAGTCCAAATCAAGATTCTTACATGGTGATTTAATCTGGTTTGATTAGAATCAAGAAGAAGTTACCAAATCTCCAAACAGGGTAAACTGGAATAACGTCGGTTGAAAGTGGTATCACTTCTTCATCATAACTCCTATGATATTGATTCAATTTCGGGGTGATTCCAAAAATATTTAATAATTCCAAATCAAGCTTCTTACATCGTGATTCATTATGATTTGATTAGAATCAAGTAGAAAATCCCAAATCTCCAAATAGGGTAAACTAGAATCCACTCGATTGAAAGTGGTATAACTTCTCCATCATTACTCCTATGATATTGATTCAAATCAAGCTTCTTACATCTTGGTTCATTCTAGTTTAATTAGAATCAAGAAGAAGCTACCAAATCTCCAGACAGGATAAACTGGAATCACTTCGGTTGAAAGTGAGATAACTTTTTCATCATAACTCCAATGATATTGATTCAATTTCATGGTTATTTTACACCTATTTATGATTCCAAAACAAAGTCTTACATCCTGATTCATTCTATTTTGATTAGAATCAAGGAGTAACTGTCAAATCTCCAAACAGGGTAAACTGAAATCACTTTGGTTGAAAGTGGGATAACTTTTTCATCATAACTCCTACGATATTGATTCAAATTCTTGGTGATTATACACATATTTATAAGTCCAAATCTATCTTCTTACATCGTGATTCATTCTGGTTTGATTATAATCAAGAAGAAACTGCCAAACAGGGTAAACTAGAAGCACTTCGGTTGAAATTGAGATAAATTCTTCATCATAATTCCTATGATTTATTCTGGTTTGATTAGAATCAAGAAGAAACTGTAAAATCTGTAAACCGGATAAACTAGAATCACGTCGGTTGAAAGTGGTATAACTTCTTCATCATAATTCCTATGATATTGATTAAAATTCAGGGTGATTGTCCACATATTTATAAGTATAAATCTAGCTTCTTACATCGTGATTCATTCGGGTTTGTTTAGAATCTAGAAGAAACTGACAAATCGCTAAACATGGTAATTTATAATCACGTCGGTTGAAAGTGGTATATCTTCTTCATCATAACTCCTATGATATTGATTCAAATTCAGGGTGATAATGCACATCTTTATAATTTCAAATCAAGCTTATTACATCGCGATTTATTCTGGTTTGATTATAATCAAGAAGAAACTGCCAAATCTTCAAACAAGGAAAATTGGAATCACGTCAGTTGAAATTGGGATAACTTCTTTATCATAACTCTTATGATGTTGATTCAATTTCAGGATATTTCTTGATATATTTATATGTCCAAATCAAGATTCTTACATCGTGATTCATTCTACTTTGATTAGAACTAAGAAGAAACCGCCATATTTTTAAACAGGGAAAACTCGAATCACTTTGGTTGAAATTGGAATAACTTCTTCATCATAAATCCTATGATATTGATTCAATTTCAGGGTGCTTTTCCACTTATTTATAATTCCAAATCAAGCTTTTTACGTTGTTATTCATTCTGGTTTAATTAGAATTAAGAAGAAACAGCTAAATACCCAAAAGGGGTAAACTGGAATCACTTTGGTTGGAAGTGGGATAACTTCTTCATCATCACTCTTATGATATTGATTCAACTTCAGGATGATTTTCCTTTTATTTTTGAGTCCAAATCAAGATTCTTACATCTTGACTCATTCTGGTTTGATTAAAATCAAGAAGAAGCTGTCAAATCTCCAAACAAGGTAAACTAGAATCACTTTGGTTGAAAGTGAGATAACTTCTTCATCATAACTCCTATGATATTTATTCAAATTCATTGTGATTCTCAACATATTTATAAGTAAAAATCTAGCCTCTTACATTGTGACTAATTTTGGTTTGATTAGAATCAAGAAGAAACTGCCAAATCACCAAAAGGGTAAACTATAATCACTTTAGTTGAAATTGGGATAACTTCTCCTATGTTATTGATTCAAATTCAGGGTGATTCTCGATATATTTATGAGTCCAAATCAAGCTTCTTACATCGTGATTCATTCTGTTTTGATTAGAACTAAGAAGAAACCGGCAAATTTCCAAAAAGGGTGAATTGAAATCACTTTGGTTGAAATTGAGATAACATCTTCATCATAACTCCTATGATGTTGGTTCAAAAATCCGGGTGATTCTCCATATATTTATCATACCAAATCAAGTTTCTTACATCGTGATAATTCTGGTTAGATTAGAATAAAAAAGAAACTGCCAAATTTCCAAACATGGTACACTGGAATCACTTTGGTTGAAATTGAAATAATTTCTTCATCATAACTCCTATGATGTTAATTGAAATTCAGGGTGATTCTTCATATATTTATGAGTCCAAATCAAGATTCTTACATCGTGATTCATTCTGGTTTTATTAGAATCAAGAAGAAACATTTAAATCTCCAAACCGGGTAAACTGAAATCACTTTGGTTTAAAGTTGGATAACTTCTTCATCATCGCTCCTTTAATATTGATTCAATTTCAGGGTGATTCCAAATATATTTAATAAGTCCAAATCAAGCTTCTTACATCGTGATTCATTCTGGTTTGATTAGAACCAAGAAGAAACTGCAAAATCTCCAAAGAGGGAAAACCGAAATCACTTCTAATGAGAGTGAGAAAATTTTGTCATCATAACTCCTATGATATTGATTCAAATTCAGGGTGATTATACACATCTTTATAAGTCCAAAGAGAGATTCTTACATTGTTATATGTTCTGGATTGATTACAATCAAGACGAAACTGCCAAATCTCCAAAGAGGGAAAACTAGAATCAGTTCTGTGGAGAATGAAATAACTTATTCATCATAACGCCTATGATATTTATTCAATTTCAGGTTGATTTTTAACTTATTTATGATTCCAAATCAAGCTTCTTATATCGTGATTCATTTTGGTTAGATTAGAATCAAGAAGAAACTGCCAAATCTCCAAACAGTGAAAGCTGGAATCACTTTGGTTGAAAGTGGGATAACTTCTTTGTCATCACTACAATGACATTGATTCAATTTCAGGGTGATTTTACACTTATTTATTAGTCCAAATCAAGCTTCTTATATCATGATTCATTCTGGTTTGATTAGAATCAAGAAGAAACTACCAAAAGTACAAACATGGTAAACTGGAATCACTTTAGTTGAAACTCGGATAGCTTCATCATCATCACTCCTATGATATTGATTCAATTTCGAGGTGATTTGCCATTTATTTGTGAGTCCAAATCAAGCTTCTTACATCGTGATTAATTCTGCTTTGATTAGAATAGAGAAGAAAGTGCCAAATCTCCAAACAGGGTAAACTAGAATCACGTCGGTTGAAAGTGGCATAACTTCTTCATCATAACTCCTATGATATGATTCAAATTTAGGGTGATTACCAACATATTTATAAGTCAAAATCTAGCTTCTTATATCGTGATTCATTCTGGTTTTATTAGAATGAAGAAGAACCTGCCAATCTCTCCAGACATGAAAATCTGAAATCACTTCGGTTGAAAGGGAGATAACTCTTTCATCTTAACTTCTATGATATTGATTCAATTTCAAGGTGATTTACCATTTATTTAATAGTCCAAATCAAGATTCTTACATGGTGATTTAATCTGGTTTGATTAGAATCAAGAAGAAGTTACCAAATCTCCAATTAGGGTAAACTGGAATAACGTCGGTTGAAAGTGGTATCACTTCTTCATCATAACTCCTATGATATTGATTCAATTTCAGGGTGATTCCAAAAATATTTAATAATTCCAAATCAAGCTTCTTACATCGTGATTCATGATGATTTGATTAGAATCATGTAAAAAATGCCAAATCTCCAAATAGGGTAAACTAGAATCCAGTCGATTGAAAGTGGTATAACTTCTCCATCATTACTCCTATGATATTGATTCAAATCAAACTTCTTACATCGTGGTTCATTCTGGTTTGATAAGAATCAAGAAGAAAATACCAAATCTCCAGGCAGGATAAACAGGAATCACTTCGGTTGAAAGTGAGATAACTTTTTCATCATAACTCCTATGATATTGATTCAATTTGATGGTTATTTTACACCAATTTATGATTCCAAAACAAAGTCTTACATCCTGATTCATTCTATTTTGATTAGAATCAAGGAGAAACTGTCAAATCTCCAAACAGGATAAACTAGAATCACTTTGGTTGAAAGTGGTATAACTTTTTCATCATAACTCTTATGAAATTGATTCAAATTCGGGGTGATTATACACGTATTTATAAGTCCAAATCTATTTTCTTTCATCGTGATTCATTCTGGTTTGATTATAATCAAGAAGAAACTGCCAAACAGGGTAAACTAGAAGCACTTCGGTTGAAATTGAGATAAATTCTTCATCATAATTCCTATGATTTATTCTGGTTTGATTAGAATCAAGAAGAAACTGTAAAATCTGTAAACCGGATAAACTAGAATCACGTCGGTTGAAAGTGGTATAACTTCTTCATCATAATTCCTATGATATTGATTAAAATTCAGGGTGATTGTCCACATATTTATAAGTGTAAATCTATCTTCTTACATCGTGATTCATTCGGGTTTGATTAGAATCTAGAAGAAACTGACAAATCGCCAAACAGGGTAACCTATAACCACGTCGGTTGAAAGTGGTATAACTTCTTCATCATAACTCCTATGATATTGATTCAAATTCAGGGTGATAATGCACATCTTTATAATTCCAAATCAAGCTTATTACATCGTGATTTATTCTGGTTTGATTATAATCAAGAACAAACTGCCAAATCTTCAAACAAGGAAAATTGGAATCACGTCAGTTGAAATTGGGATAACTTCTTTATTATAACTCCTATGATGTTGATTCAAATTCAGGGTGATTCTTGATATATTTATATGTCCAAATCAAGATTCTTACATCGTGATTCATCCTAGTTTGATTAGAACTAAGAAGAAACCGCCATATTTTCAAACAGGGAAAACTCGAATCACTTTGGTTGAAATTGGAATAACTTTTTCATCATAACTCCTATGATATTGATTCAATTTCAGGGTGCTTTTCCACTTATTCATAAGTCTAAATCAAGCTTCTTACGTTGTTATTCATTCTGGTTTAATTAGAATTAAGAAGAAACAGCTAAATACCCAAACGGGGTAAACTGGAATCACTTTGGTTGGAAGTGGGATAACTTCTTCATCATCACTCTTATGATATTGATTCAACTTCAGGATGATTTTCCTTTTAGTTTTGAGTCCAAATCAAGCTTCTTACATCTTGACTCATTCTGGTTTGATTAGAATCAAGAAGAAACTGTCAAATCTCCAAACAGGGTAAACTGTAATCACTTCGGTTGAAAGTGAAATAACTTCTTCATCATAACTCCTATGATATTGATTCAATTTCATGTTTATTTCCACTTATTTATGATTCCAAAACAAGCTTCTTATATCCTGATTCAGTATGTTTTGATTAGAATCAAGAAGAAACTGTCAAATCTCCAAACATGGTAAAATGAAATCACTTCAGTTGAATGTGGTATAACTTCTTCATCATGACTCCTATGATGTTGATTAAAATTCAGGGTGATTCTACACATATTTATAAGTTTAAATCTAGCTTCTTACATCGTGATTCATTCTGGTTTTATTAGAATCAAGAATCAACTGCCAAACAGGGAAAACTGGAATCACTTTGGTTGAAAGTGGGATAACTTCTTCATAATAACTCCTTTGATATTTATTAAAATTCAAGGTGATTATACACATCTTTATAAGTCCAAATCTATCTTATTACATCGTGATTCATTCAAATTCCAAATTGAGATAACTTCTTCATCATAACTCCTATGATGTTGATTCAAATTCCGGGTGATTCTCCATATATTAATCAGTCCAAATCAAGTTTCTTACATCGTGATTCATTATGGTTTGATTAGAATCAAGAAGAAACTGCCAAGTTTCTAAACATGGTACACTGGAATCACTTTGGTTGAAATTGAGATAATTTCTTCATCATAACTCATATGATGTTGATTCAAATTCAGGGTGATTCTCCATATATATATGAGTCCAAATCAAGCTTCTTACATCTTGATTAATTCTGGGTTGATTAGAATCAAGAAGAAACATTTAAATCTCCAAACCGGGTATACTGAAATCACTTTGGTTGAAAGTGAGATACCTTCTTTATCATCACTCCTTTGATATTGATTCAATTTCAGGATGATTTTCCTTTTATTTATGAGTCCAAATCAAGCTTCTTACATCGTGATTCATTCTGGTTTGATTAGAATCAAGAAAAAACTGAGAAATCTTCAAACAGGATAAACTGGAATCAATTCGATTGAAAATAAGATAACTTCTTCATCATAACTCATATTATATTGATTCAATTTCAACTATTCAAAATTTGAAAAAGTTCTCTGGCCCGCCTCCCTAGGCGCCTCAGTTGATGGATCTCCTCTGTATCAGATCCGTCGCACAGCCCTCCTTCTGAAGCAGCTTGTCTCCTCCTACCTTGTTTGGATGAAGAGTGGTCCTCCTTCGTCGCGGTGCCGGCCTCCTCCGGATCCACCGCCTTTGAAGCTTTTTCTGGTAGCGTTTGAATCTCCCACTCCCATTATCCCACCTCAACCACCAGATCCTCCAGACTTGTTCTTGGTCCTTGTTCTTCGTCTTCGGTCTTTGGCCTCGCTCCACAGCGTTTTTCTCCGAACGCTTACCCAAGCTTGGGATTTCAAGTCTTCTCTTTCAGATCTAGCGATTAATTCCATCTGTAAAGAGGTACCTCTTTGGAACAAGTTGTTCTTGAGGAAAAATTATTGTCCTGGCCTGTTGAGAATTTATTTACCTCAGTGTGAGGATGTTACTCCCTCTTTATCTCTTAGGATGAGATTCAGTTTACCTCTGTATGAGGATGATACACTCCCTTTTAGCCCTCTCTTACCTCATTATGAGGATGTTCTCCAGATTAGTATCATGTTGACATGGTGTTATGTCGTTTCACCTTTACGGAGTTTAGGATTGATAAGTTTGAGTTTGTCTTCCTTCCCAGTGTGGCTGATTGGAAAGAAAAACCTTGACATTGGTTTTATTCCAATAAAGCTGGTTTCTTTGGGCTATTATAGACTTGATTTCTTCTCTAAGGAGCTTGTTCTCTTTTCAAAATTCCACCTGCTCTGAATGGTGCTGTAACAGGGGATATTGTGTTGAAGATGGTTCTCTCAGATGCAGAAACTATGTCTTCACTAGCTTCAGCAATCTTTGATGCTGACTTTTTGACCATGATGGCCTTTGAGACCTTATTGTCTCTCTTTTGTGAAACTATCTGGAACTGTCAAGATGCAAAGAAAGTTTCTCGAGTGTTGGTGGCTTCTGCACTCATGGTTGAAGCTTTGAAGCTTTGTTCAGCTCTCCTCAAGGCTAGGGAAATAAACCTCCTTAGTTTTCATATATTCTCAGACTTTCAAGTTCTCATATCTTTCCTACGCTTAGGATCTGTTTTGAACGAGATCGCAGGTGTTCTCCACGACGTTAGAAGCCTTGCTACTCTCTTTAATCCTCTATCTTTTAATTTCATTCCTTGTATTGATAATGTTCAGGCTATTTCTTTGGCAAAGGCTAGCCTTGAATGTTTGAATGTTGAAAACTCTGTGTTTTAAGTTAATTGAATGAAATAAATTGTTGACCAAAAAAAAATATTGATTCAACTTCATGTTTATTTTACACTTATTTATTATTCCAAAACAAGCTTTTTACATCCTGATTCAATCAGTTTTGATTAGAATCAAGAAGAAACTGTCAAATCTCCATACATGGTAAAATGAAATCAATTCGGTTGAAAGTGGTATAACTTCTTCATCATAACTCCAATGATGTTGATTCAAATTCAGGGTGATTTTCCATATATTTATTAGTCCAAATAAAGCTTCTTACACTATGTTTAATTCTGGTTTGATTAGAATCAAGAAGAAACTGCCAAATTTCCAAACACGGTACACTGGAATCACTTTGGTTGAAATTGAGATAATTTATTCATCATAACTCCTATGATGTTGATTCAAATTTAGGGTGATTCTCCATATATTTATGAATCCAAATCAAGCTTCTTACAACGTGATTCTTTCTGGTTTGATTAGAATCAAGAAGAAACAGCCAAATCTCCAAAACGGGTAAACTGTAATAACTTTGGTTAAAAGTGGGAAAACTTTTTAATCATCACTCCTATTATATCGATTCAATTTCAGGGTAATTTTACTTTTATTTATTATTTCAAATCAAGATTCTTAAATCTTGATTCATTCTGGTTTGATTAGAATCAAGAAGAAACTAGCAAATCTCCGAACAGTGTAAACTGGAATAACTTAGGTTAAAAGTAAAATAACTTCTTCATCATAACTCCTACGATATTGATTCGATTCTAAGGTAATTTTGCACTCATTTATGTATCAAATCAAACTTCTTACATCTTGATTCATTCTGGTTTGATTAGAATCAAGAAGAAACTATCAAATCTCCAAAAAGGGTAAACTGGAATCACGTCGGTTGAAAGTGGTATAACTTCTTCATCATAACTCCTATGATGTTTATTAAATTTCAAGGTGATATTCCACTTATTAATGAGTCCAAATCACGCTTATTACATCGTGATTCATTCTGTTTTGATTAGAATCAAGAAGAAACAGTCAAATCTCAAAACCGGGTAAACTGGAATAGTTTGCTTGAAAGTGGGATAACTTCTTCATCATCACTCCTTTGATATTGATTATATTTCAGGATGATTTTCCTTTTATTTATGTGTCCAAATCAAGCTTCTTACATCATGATTCATTCTGGTTTGATTAGAATCAAGAAGAAACTGTCAAATCTCCAAACATGGTAAACTAGAATCACTTCGGTTGAAAGTGAGATTACTTCTTGATCATAACTCCTGTGATATTGATTCAATTTCATGGTTATTTTCCACTTGTTTATGATTCCAAAACAAGCTTTTTACATCCTGATTCATTCTGTTTTGATTAGAGTCAAAGAAGAAACTATCAAATCTCTTAAAAGCGTAAACTGAAATCACTTCAGTTGAAAGTGGTATAACTTCTTCATCATAATTCCTATGATGTTGATTCAAATTCAGGGTGATTTTAAATATATTATTAATACGACCAAATCTAGCTTCTTACATCGTGATTCATTCTGGTTTGATTAGAATCAAGAAGAAACTGCCAAACAAGGTAAACTTTCACTTTGGTTGAAAGTGGGATAACTTCTTCATCTTAACTCCTATGATATTGATTCAATATCAAGGTTATTTTACACTTATTTATGAGTCCAAATCAAAATTATTACATTTTTATTCATTATGGTTTGATTAGAATCAAGAAAAAACAGCAAAATCTCTAAAACTGTTGAACTGGAATCACTTTGGTTGAGAGTGGTATAACATAGATTCAATTTCAGGGTGATTTTCCATATATTTATGAGTCCATATCAAGATTTTTATATCGTGATTCATTCTGGTGTGATTAAAATCAAGATGAAACTGTCAAATCTCTATACATGGTAAACTAGAATCACTTCGGTTGAATGTTAGATAACTTCTTCATCATAACTCCTATGATGTTGATTCGAATTCCGGGTGATTCTCCATAGGTTTATGAGTCCAAATCGATCTTCTTACATCGTTATACATTCAGGCTTGATTAGAATCAAGAAGAAACTGCCAAATTTCCAAAAAGGGTAAACTGGAATCACTTTGGTTGAAATTGGGATAACTTCTTCATCACAACTCCTATGATGTTGATTCAAATTCAGGATGATTCTCCATATATTTATGAGTCCAAATCAAGATTCTTACATCGTGATTCATTCTGGTTTGATTAGAATCAAGAAGAAATTGCCAAATTTCCAAACATGGTAAACTGGAATCACTTTGGTTGAAATTGAGATAATTTCTTCATCATCACCCCTATGATGTTGATTTAAATTCAGGGTGATTCTCCATAGATTTATGATTCCAAATCAAGCTTATTACATCGTGATTTATTCTGTTTAGATTTGAATCAAGAAGAAACAGCCAAATCTCTAAATCGGGTAAACTGGAATGACTTTGGTTTAAAGTGGGATAATTTCTTCATCATCACTCCTTTGATATTGATTCTATTTTAGGATGATTTTCCTTTTATTTATGATTCCAAATTAAGCTTCTTACATCGTGATTCTTTCCGGTTTTATTAGAATCAAGAAGAAACTGCCAAATCTCTAAATAGAGTAAATTGGAATCACTATGGTTGAAAGTGAGATAACTTCTTCATCATAACTCCTATGATATTAATTCAATTTCAAAGTGATTTTCCACTTATTTATGATTCCAAATCAAGCTTCTTCCACCCTAATTCATTCTGTTTTGATTAGAATCAAGAAGAAACTCTTAAATCTCCAAACATGATAAACTGAAATCACTTCGGTTGAAAGTAGTATAACTTCTTGATCATAACTGCGATGATGTTGATTTAAATTTAAGGTGATTCTACACATATTTATAAGTCCAAATCTAGCTTCTTACATCGTGATTCATCCTGGTTTGATTAGAATCAAGAAGAAACTCCAAATCTCCAAACAGGATCAACTGGAATCACGTCGGTTGAAAGTGGTATAAATTCTTCATCATAACTCCTATGATATTGATTAAAATTAAGGGTGATTCTCCACATATTTATAATTCCAAATCTAGCTTCTTACATCGTGAGTCATTCTGGTTTGATTAGAATATAAAAGAAACAACCAAAACTCTATACCGGGTAAACTGGAATCACTTTGGTTTTAAGTGGGATAACTTCTTTATCATCACTCCTTTGATATTGATTCAATTTTAGGATGATTTTCCTTTTATTAATGAGTCCAAATCAAGCTTCTTACATCGTGATTCATTCTGGTTTGATTAGAATCAAGATGAAACTGTCAAATCTCTAAATAGGGTAAACTGGAATCACTTCGGTTGAAAGTGAGATAACGTCTTCATCATAACTCCTATGATATTGATTCAATTTCAAGGTGATTTTCCACTTATTTATGATTCCAAATCAAGCTTCTTACATTCTAATTCATTCTGTTTTGATTAGAATCAAGAAGAAACTCTCAAATCTCCAAACAGGGTAAACTGAATTCACTTCGGTTGAAAGTAGTGTAACTTCATGATCATAACTCCGATGATGTTGATTTAAATTTAAGGTGATTCTACACATATTTATAAGTCCAAATCTAGCTTCTTAGATCGTGATTCATCCTGATTTGATTAGAATCAAGAAGAAACTCCAAATCTCCAAACATGATCAACTGGAATCACGTCGGTTGAAAGTGGTATAACTTCTTCATCATAACTCCTATGATATTGATTAAAATTAACGGTGATTCTCCACATATTTATAATTCCAAATCTAGATTCTTACATCATGAGTTATTCTAGTTTGATTAGAATTAAGAAGAAACTTCCTAATCTCCAAACAGGGTAAACTGGAATCATGTCGGTTAAAAGTGGTATAACTTCTTCATCATAACTTCTATGATACTGATTCAAATTCAGGGTGATTCTACACAAATTTATAATTCCAAATCTAGCTTATTAGATCCTGATTTACTCTGGTTTGATTTGAATCAAGAAGAAACTGTCAAATCTCTAAACATGGTAAACTGGAATCACTTAGGTTAAAAATAAGATAACTTCTTCATCATAACTCCTATAATATTGATTCAATTTCAAGTTGATTTTACACTCATTTATGAATCCAAATCAAGCTTCTTACATCGTGATTCATTCTGGTTTGATTAGAATCAAGAAGAAACCGTCAAATCTCTAGACAAGGTAAATTGGAATCACGTTGTTTGAAAGTGGTATAACTTTTTCATCCTAACTCCTATGATATTGATTCAAATTCAGGGTGATTCCCTACACATTTATAAATCCAAATCTAGATTCTTACATCGTGATTCATTTTGTTTGATTAGAATCTACAAGAAACTGCCAAATCTCGAAACATGGTAAAAGAATCACTTTTGTTAAAAGTGGAATAACTTCTTTATCATAACTCCTATGATATTGATTCAGTTTCAAGTTGATTTTCCACTTATTTATGAGTCAAAATCAAGCTTATTACATTTTCATTCATTCTGGTTTGACTAGAATAAATAAGAAACTGCCAAATTTCCAAATAGGTTTAACTGGAATCACGTCGATTGAAAGTGGTATAACTTATTCATCATAACTCCTATGATATTGATTCAAATTCAGGGTGATTATCCACATGTTTATAAGTCAAAATAGAACTTCTTATATCGTGATTCCTTCTGGTTGGATTAGAATCAAGAAGTAACTGCCAAATCTCCAAAGAGGGAAAACTGGAGTCACTTCTGTTGAGAGTGAGATAACTTCTTCATAATAACTCTTATGATATTGATTAAATTTCAGGGTGGTCTTCCACTTGTTTATGATTCCAAATCAAGCTTCTTACATCGTGATTCATTTTGGATTGATTAGAATAAAAAAGAAACTGCCAAATCTCCAAACATCGTAAACTGGAATCACGTCGGTTGAAAGTGGTCTAACTTCTTCATCATAACTCCTATGATATTGATTCAAATTCATGGTGATTCTCGACATATTTTTAAGTACAAATCTAGCCTCTTACATCGTGATTCATTCTGGTTTGATTAGAATCAAGAAAAAACTGTCAAGTTTCCAAATAGGGTAAACTGGAATCACTTTGGTTGAAATTGGGATAACTTCTTCATCATAATGTACCGACCCGGTTTTAAAGATTGTTTAATTTTTATTTCATTACATTGAAATAAACTGCTTTTGTAGTTTAATTATTATTAATACAATTCCAATCATTTAATTGTGTATGTGTGCGTTTATATCTAATTATATAAATGCCTACACATTCTCTTCTTCGTTTGTTTGCCGTCAACATCATCGTAGATAGAGGGAGAGAGCTCAGTCATTTTTCTTCTCCCTCCTTGTTGTTCTCTCTTCTCCCATTTTATCTCATTATTATATTGGTTTGGAGATTGGCTTGCACGGCCACCACTCAATCATCACAAAGTAGTACCTTTCACAAGAAAACAACGTGACCGTCGCCGTTACCTTCACAACACCGCCGTCGTCATCACCATCCTTCACCACTCGACGCTCGGAGTTGTCACCATCCACCAAAGAGCTAAGACGTGATCTTACGAGTCCTCGCCAACCATTGTCGTTTAGATCGGCGTGGGTTTTGGTCGTGTTTGTACCTTGCTTGCAGACCAAGCTTCTTCACTCATCACCACCTTCACGGATCCGATTGCTTCTCTGATCTGCTCATCTTTTTAGTGTAGTTTCAGATGCATCAATTCCATCACAACTCGTCTCGCGATCCGTTTTCATGTCTGATGAACGTAAGGCCCTACAATTTTGTCTCTCATGTCATGTTCATGTTACGTCAATTTCCCGACTTGTGGTTATTGGTTAATCACGTATGAATCAATATGGAGTCAAGGTCAAAGTAAACAAGACTTTCTCGCGCAGGAAGCAACTTTTTCAAGTGGAAAAGCACAGGCAAATCTGGTTAGAAGAGGCTTACCCACTTTTAAGTGTTTTCTGGTCCATTACCGAGCTCGACTAAGGTGAGGGCTATTCCCAAACTTCTCGTACACGGCTTAGAATTTTGAATAAACATAATTTAGCTCTAATATGTTCCGTCTTCGTGAAATCGAGTCTGTCAGTCTGCTTGTTTAGTTATTAGGTTCTCTGTTAAACCAGATATAGGGTGTTAGAGGATTCAACATTGTTTGTTCATTGATAATTGATATTAAATATATATATATATATACAATTGTGGTGAAAGAATGTGGTCGACTACGGAGACGTAATTTCATAGGGCGGTTTGTAACCAAGTATATTTTGTGTGTGATGCTGCGGCACATCATAGTCGACCTTTTGTTGCCAAGGCTTCGAGGTCGATAAATTGTCTCTGGGCGTGTGTTACCGAGCACATATTCGGCGTTGTTTTTGGCCTGTTAGTGGGCAGTGGGTGTGTACCTCGCTAGGACCATTTTTTGTTCTTTGGGTACTTCAGGCACCGTGTTTGTTACTTGTTATAATTAAATTATATTTATTCAGAGTGTTATGACTGGGTCCATGGACTTCGGGTTTAGCTTCCAATACCCCACTGAGTGACTCCTCTATTGCTCACCCCTCTTCCCCCCCCTTTCAGGTGAGAATGATGTTTAGTCGGATATCTGGACGGTTTGGCGTCTTGGGGATCGTTGTATTTTATATCGGTTTTCATTCGGTTTTATACGACTTTTCGATATAAATTATTCTGGTTTCTAAATTTAAAATATAATTTATTTTTCGTGTATTTTATTTCGGTTTGTAAATTTAAAAATGATTATCCTGCGTTTATTTTATTAAATGTTCTAATATTTTATTTGATTTTTCATAGATTGGTTTAATTCGATATTTTATCGGTAGTAGCACGCCGTTCTCAAAAGAGGAGGAGACGGGTGTTACACATAACTCCTATGATGTTGATTAAAATTCAAGGTGATTCTCCATATATTTATGAGCCAAATCAGGATTCTTACATCGTGATTCATTTTGGTTTGATTAGAATCAAGAAGAAATTGCCAATTTCCAAACAGGGTAAACTCGAATAAAAATTAGGATAATTTCTTCACCATAACTCCTATGATGTTGATTCAAACTCAGGGTGATTCTCCATATATTTATGAGTCCAAATCAAAATTCTTAAATCGTGATTCATTCTGGTTTGATTAGAATCAAGAAGAAACAGCCAAATCTCCAAACCGGGTAAACTGGAATCACTTTGGTTGAAAGTGGGGTAACTTTTTCATCATCACTCCTATGATATTGATTCAATTTCAGGATGATTTTCCTTTTATATATGAGTCCAAATCAATATTCTTACATCGTGATTCATTCTGGTTTGATTAGAATCAACAATAGACTACCAAATCTCCAAAAATGGTAAATTGGAATCACTTCAGTTGAAAGTGAGATAACTTATTTATCATAACTCCTACGATATTGATTGAATTTCAAGGTGATTTTCCAATTATTTATGAGTCTAAATCAAGGTTCTTACATCCTGATTCATTCCGTTTTGATTAGAGTCAAGAAGAAAATGTCAAATCTCCAAACAGGGTAAACTAAAATCACTTCGGTTGAAAATGGTATAACTTCTTCATCATAACAACTCCTATGTTGTTTAAAATTATTCTACAAATATTTATAATTTCAAATCTAGTTTCTTACATCGTGATTCATTATGTTTTAATTAGAATCAAGAAGAAACTGCTAAATCTCCAAACATGATAAACTGGAATTACTTTGGTTGAAAGTGGGATAACTTCTTCATCATAACTCCTATGATATTTATTCAATTTCAAGTTGATTTTAAATTAATTTATGAGTCCAAATCAAACTTATTACGATTCATTTTGGTTTGATTAGAATCAAGAAGAAACTGTCAAATCTTCGAACAAGGTAAACTGGAATCACGTCGGCTGAAAGTGGTATAACTTCTTCATCATAACTCCTATGACATGTTTTTCAAATTCAGGGTGACTATCCACATATTTATAAGTCCAAATATAGCTTCTTACATTGTGATTTATTCTGCTTTGATTAGAATCAAGAAGAAACTGCCAAATCTCCAAACAAGATAAATTGGAATCACTTTGGTTGAAAGTGAGATAACTTCTTCATCATAACTCCTATGATATTGATTCAACTTCAAAGTGATTTTACACGTATTTATGAGTCCAAATCAAGCTTATTACATCCTGAGTCATTCTGTTTTTATTAGAATCAAGAAGAAACTTTCTAATCTCCTAACAGGGTAAATTCAAATCACGTCAGTTGAAAGTGGTATAACTTCTTTATCATAACTCCTATGATATTGATTCAAAATCAGGCTTACTAACCAAATATTTATAAGTCAAAATCTAGCTTCTTACATCGTGATTCATTTTGGTTTGATTAAAATCAAGAAGAAACTGCCAAATCTCCAAACAATGTAAACTGGAATCACTTCGGTTGAAATGGGATAACTCCTTCATTATAACTCCTATGATATTGATTCAAATTCAGGGTGATTTTTAATATATTTATAAGTAAAAATCTTGCTTCTTAGATCGTGATTCATTCTAGTTTGATAAGAATGAAGAAGAAACTGTCAAATCTCCAAACATGACAAACTAGAATCTCTTTGGTTGAAAGTGGTATAATTTCTTCATCATAATTCCTATGATATTGATTCAAATTCAGGGTGATTCTCCACATATTTATAATTTAAAATCTATCTTCTTACATCGTGATTCATTCTTGTTTGATTAGAATCAAGAAGAAACTACCAAAGCTACAAACAGGGTAAACTGGAATCACTTTGGTTGAAAGTGAGATAACTTCTTCATCATAACTTCTATGATATTTATTCAATTTCAAAGTTATTTTCCACTTATTTATGAGTCCAAATCAAGCGTCTTACATTGTGATTCATTCTGGTTTGATTAGAATCAAGAAGAAACTGCAAAATCTACAAACATGGTAAACTAGAATCACGTCGGTTGAAAGTGGTATAACTTCTTCATCATAAACCATATAATATTGATTCAAATTCAGGGTGATTCTCCACATATTTATATGTCCAAATCTAGCTTCTTACTGTTAGAAATGTGATAATATTAGAAGAATAGAAGAGAATGATTTAGTTTAGTGAGATTTGTGTTGAAAACAATGAAAAATAGAGTAAGAACAAATGAGTTTGATTCTGGACAATATAGAGAGAGAGAGAGGAGAGAGGGTGACGAAAATGAGAGATTAGAGAGAGAAGGGAGATTATTCTCCTTGATTACATTCATTCAGATATGTTACATTATACAGACATACAAGAAAAAAAAGGAAACAATAAAATAAGGATTCTGGACCACATGGATAGTGACAGGTCATGAACAGCTCTATTCTTTAAGAGAGACATGTGACTCTCTCCATTTGAATTCAAACTGATCAAACAAAGCTCCAATGGTCTCCTTGCCCTTTTCTCGTCAGAGTACACAAAACCTCTCCTTACCTTTCCTCCCAAGGCAAGTTAGGTCAAGGTAGATAACTTGTAGAGCAAGACTGTGCAGACTAACTTCCACTTCAAGTATCCATAGAACTTCTTCTCATTGACTCTTTTATTTCTCTTTGGTTCTTCATCTCAATACTTCATCTATATTGCTTCTCTTCGGGTCTTCATCTCAATACTCCCCGTCAAGCTTGAACATAGAGACTGGTCAAGCTTAGAAACATGAAAGTGGGATAACTTCTTCATCATAACTCCTATGATATAGATTCAATTTCAAGGTTATGTTCCACATATTAATGAGTGCAAATCAAGATTCTTACATCGTGATTCATTCTGGTTTGATTAGAATCAAGAATAGACTACCAAATCTCCAAAAATGGTAAATTGGAATCACTTCAGTTGAAAGTGAGATAACTTATTTATCATAACTTCTACGATATTAATTGAATTTCAAGGTAATTTTCCAATTATTTAGGACTACAAATCAAGCTTCCCACATCCTGATTCATTCCGTTTTGATTAGAATCAAGAAGAAAATGTCAAATCTCCAAACAGGGTAAACTAAAATCACTTCGGTTGAAAGTGGTATAACTTCTTCATCATAACTCCTCCTATGTTGATTAAAATTCAGGGTGATTCTACAAATATTTATAAGTCCAAATCTAGTTTCTTACATCGTGATTCATTCTGTTTTAATTAGAATCAAGAAGAAACTGCTAAATCTCCAAACATGATAAACTAAAATTACTTTGGTTAAAAGTGGGATAACTTCTTCATCATAACTCCTATGATATTGATTCAATTTCAAGGTGATTTTACTTTTATTTAGGAGTCCAAATCAAACTTATTACGATTCATTTTGGTTTGATTAGAATCAAGAAGAAACTGCCAAATCTTCGAACAAGGTAAAGTGGAATCACGTCGGCTGAAAGTGGTATAACTTCTTCATCATAACTCATATAATATGTTTTTCAAATTCAGGGTGATTATCCAAATATTTATAAGTCCAAATATATCTTCTTACATTGTGATTTATCCTGCTTTGATTAGAATCAATAAGAAACTGCCAAATCTCCAAACAAGATAAACTGGAATCACTTTGGTTGAAAGTGAGATAACTTCTTCATCATAACTTCTATGATATTGATTCAACTTCAAAGTGATTTTACACGTATTTATGAGTCCAAATCAAGCTTATTACATCCTGAGTCATTCTGTTTTTATTAGAATCAAGAAGAAACTTCCTAATCTCCTAACATGGTAAACTCAAATCACATCAGTTGAAAGTGGTATAACTTCTTCATCATAACTCCTATGACATTGATTCAAAATCAGGCTTATTAACCAAATATTTATAAGTAAAAATCTAGCTTCTTACATCGTGATTCATTTTGATTTGATTAGAATAAAGAAGAAACTGCCAAATCTCCAAACAATGTAAACTGGAATCACTTTGGTTGAAATGGGATAACTCCTTCATCATAACTCCTATGATATTGATTCAAATTCAGGGTGATTTTGAATATATTTATAAGTCCAAATCTTGCTTCTTAGATCGTGATTCATTCTGGTTTGGTAAGAATGAAGAAGAAACTGTCAAATCTCCAAACATGATAAACTAGAATCACTTTGGTTGAAAGTGGTATAACTTCTTCATCATAATTCCTATGAATTGATTCAAATTCATGGTGATTCTCTACATATTTATAAGTTAAAATCTAGCTTCTTACATCGTGATTCATTCTTGTTTGATTAGAATCAAGAATAAACTACCAAAGCTACAAACAGGGTAAACTGGAATCACTTCGGTTGAAAGTGAGATAAATTTTTCATCATAACTCCTATGATATTTATTCAATTTCAAGGTGATTGTCCACTTATTCATGATTCCAAATCAAGCTTATAACATTTTCATTTATTCTGGTTTGATTAGAATCAAGAAGAAACTGCCAAAACTACAAATATGGTAAACTCGAATCACTCTGGTTGAAAATGGGATAACTTCTTCATCATAAATCCTATGATATTTATTCAATTTCATGGTGATTTTTACACTTATTAATGAGGAAAATAGAGATTCTTACATCTTGATTCAGTATGATTTTATTAGATTCAAGAAGAAACTGCCAAAGCTACAAACATGGTAAACTAAAATCACTTAGGTTGAAAGTGAGATAACTTCTTCATCATAACTTCTATGATATTTATTCAATTCCAAAGTTATTTTCCACTTATTTATGAGTCCAAATCAAGCGTCTTACATTGTGATTCATTCTGGTTTGATTAGAATCAAGAAGAAACTGCCAAATCTCCAAACAGAGTAAACTAGAATCACGTCGGTTGAAAGTGGTATAACTTCTTCATCATAAACCATATGATATTGATTCATATTCAGGGTGATTCTCCACATATTTATAAGTCCAAATCTTGCTTCTTATTGTTAGAAATGTGATAATATTAGAAGAGTAGAAGAGAATGATTTAGTTTAGTGAGATTTGTGTTGAAGAACAATGAAAAATAGAGTAAGAACAAATGAGTTTGATTCTGGACAGTATAGAGAGAGAGAGAGGAGAGAGGGTGACGAAAACGAGAGATTAGAGAGAGAAGGGAGATTATTCTCCTTGCTTACATTCATTCAGATATGTTACAATATACAGACATACAAGAAAAAAAAGGAAACAATAAAATAAGGATTCTGGACCACATGGATAGTGACAGGTCATGAACAGCTCTATTCTTTAAGAGAGACATGTGACTCTCTCCATTTGAATTCAAACTGATCAAACAAAGCTCCAATGGTCTCCTTGCCCTTTTCTCGTCAGAGTACACGAAACCTCTCATTACCTTTTCTCCCAAGGCAAGTTAGGTCAAGGTAGATAGCTTGTAGAGCAAGACTGTGCAGACTAACTTCCACTTCAAGTATCCATAGAACTTCTTCTCATTGACTCTTTTATTTCTCTTTGGTTCTTCATCTCAATACTTCACCTATATTGCTTCTCTTCGGCTCTTCATCTCAATACTCCCCGTCAAGATTGAACATAGAGACTGGTCAAGCTTAGAAACATGAAGAACTTCCCTCATTAAAACCTTAGTGTGCAAAACCCAGTGGGACAAAAAAACACTAAGGAAAAAGAGTAGAAGTCTTCATGTTAGGAGAGTCAGTGAGAAGTGAGGTCTATGAGTCCCAACTTAGAGTGGATGAACTCATATACTTTGGTGCTTGCTGCCTTACTTCTTGTGTAACAAGGTAAGATGATTTGCTTCTCCACAGCTTGTCTAACCTTGTGGCAGTCTACTTCAATGTGTTTGGTCCTTTCATGGAAGACTGAATTGCTGGAGATGTGAATAGCAGCTTGATTGTCACAATGCATTGTGCTTGGTGATTTAGTCTCGATCCCCAAGTGAGCTTTCTCATAGGCTTATGCTTTGCCTCAGCACTTGAGCATAACACAACCTTCTGCTTCTTGCTCTTCCAAGTCACTAAGTTTCCTCCAATGAATGTGCGATAACCAGTAGTTGATCTCCTATCAACCATATCTCCTGCCCAATCAGCATCACAGTATCCCATCATTTATGTACTTCCATTACACCTTGACCAGGAGCTTTCCTTAAGTACCTCATGATCCTCTCAACAATATTCCAATGGTGAACATTAGGTGCCTGCATGTGTTGAATGACTTGGTTTACTGCAAAACAAAAGTATAGCATTGTAATGGTTAGATAAATGAGTTTCCCACCCATTCTCCTATACTGCTTCACATCCTCATATGGCTTGTCCTCAAACTCCCCCTCTCTAAGTACTTTGTAGCCTTCTTCCAGAGGTGTTTTTGCTGGTATTCCTCCAAGATTTCCTGCCTCAGCTAAAAGATCAAGTGTGTACTTCCTTTGGGACAAGAAGAGCTTCTCTTTAGAGCGACATACTTCCAAACAGGGTAAACTAGAATAATTTTGGTTGAAATTGGGATAACTTCTTCATCATAACTCCTATGATGTTGATTCAAATTCAGGGTGATTCTCCATATATTCATGATTCCAAATCAAGGTTCTTACATCGTGATTCATTCTGGTTTGATTAGAATCAAGAAGAAAATGCCAAATTTCCAAACAGGATAAACAAGAATCATTAGGGTTGAAATTGGGATAACTTCTTCATCAAAACTCCTATGATTTTGATTCAAATTCAGGGTGATTTCCATATATTTATGAGTCCAAATCAAGCTTCTTACATCGTGATTCATTCTGATTTGATTAGAATCAAGAACAAATATCCAAATCTCCAAACCGGGTAAAATGGAATTATTTTGGTTGAAAGTGGGATAACTTCTTCATCATCAATCCTATGGTATTGATTCAATTTTAGGATGATTTTCCTTTTATTTATGAGTCCAAATCAAGCTTCTTACATTGTGATTCATTATGGTTTGATTAGAATCAAGAAAAAACTGCCAAATCTCTAAACATGGTAAACTGGAATCGCTTTGGTTGAAAGTGAGATAACTTCTTCATCATAACTCCTATGATATTTATTCAATTTCAAGATAATTTTCCACTTATTTATGAGTCCAAATCAATTTTCTTACATCCTGATTCATTCTTTTTTGATTAGAATCACGAAGAAACTATCAAATCTCCAAACAGGGTAAACTGAAATCACTTCTGTTGAAAGTGGTATAACTTCTTCATCATAACTCATATTATGTTGATTCAAATTCAGGGTGATTCTACACATATTTATAAGTCCAAATCTAGCTTCTTACATCGTGATTCATTCTGGTTTGATTAGAATCAAGAAGAAACTGCAAAATCTCCAAACATGGTAAACTGGGATCACTTGGTTGAAAGTGGGATAACTTCTTCATCATAACTATTCTGATATTGATTAAATTTCAAGGTGATTTTACATTTATTTATGTGTACAAATCGAGCTTCTTATATCGTGATTCATTCTGGTTTGATTAGTATCAAGAAGAAACAACCAAATCTCTAAAACGGGTAATAACATTGGTTGAAAGTGGTATAACTTCTTCATCGTCACTCTTATAATATTGATTCAATTTCAAGGTTTTTTCCAGTTATTAATTAGTCAAACTCAATCCTTTTACATCATGATTCATTTTGGTTTGATTAGAATCAAGAAGAAATTGCAAATCTCTAAAATGGGTAAACTGGAATAACGTCAATTGAAAGTGGTATAACTTCTTCATCATAACTCCTATGATATTGATTTAAATTCAGGGTGATTCTCCACATATTTATAAGTCTAAAACGAGCTTCTTACATTGTGATTCATTCTGGTTTGATTAGAATCAAGAAGAAATAGCCAAATCTCCAAAAAGGTTAAACTCGAATCACTTCGGTTGAAAGTGAGATAACTTCTTCATCATAACTCCTATGATATTGACTCAATTTCAAGGTGATTTTACACTTATTTATGAGTCCAAATCAAGTTTCTTTCATCGTGATTCATTCTGTTTTGATTAGAATCAAGAAGAAACTGTCAAATCTCCAAACATGGTAAACTGGAATTACTTAGGTTGAAAGTAACATAACTTCTTCTCATAACTCGTATGATATTGATTCAATTTCAGGGTGATTTTCCACTCATTTCTGAATCCAAATTAAGCTTCTTACATCGTGAATCATTCTAGTATGATTAGAATCAAAAAGAAACTGTCAAATCTCTAAACATGGTAAACTGGAGTCAAGTCAGTTGAAAGTGGTATAACGTTTTCATCATAACTCCTATGATATTGATTCAAATTCAGGGTGATTCTCCACATATTTAAAACTCCAAATCTAGTTCTTACATCGTGATTCATTATGGTTTGATTAGAACTAGAAAACTGCCAAATCTCCAAACAAGGTAACCTAGAATCATGTCGATTGAAAGTGATATAACTTCTTCATCATAACACCTATGATATTTATTCAAATTCAGGGTGATTATCCACATATTTATAAGTACAAATCTAGCTTCTTACATCGTGGTTCATTATGATTTTATTAAAATCAAGAAGAAACTGCCAAATCTTCAAACAAGGAAAATTGGAATCACGTCGGTTGAAAGTGGTCTAACTTCTTCATCATAATTTCTATGATATTTTTTAAAATTCATGGTGATTCTCAGCATATTTATAAGTAAAAATATAGCCTCTTACATATTGGTTCATTCTGTTTTGATTAGAATCTAGGAGAAAATGCCTATTCTCCAAATAGGGTAAACTGGAATCATTCTGGTTGAAATTGGGATAACTTCTTCATCATAACTCCTATGATATTGATTCAATTTCAATGTCATTTTACACTTATTTATGTGTCGAAATCAAGCTTCTTACGTCGTGCTTCATTCTGGTTTTATTAGAATCAAGAAGAAACTGCCAAATTTCCAAACAGGGTAAACTAGAATCACTTTGGTTGAAATTGGAATAACTTCTTCATCATAACTTATATGATGTTGATTCAAATTCAGGGTGATTCTCCTTATATTTATGAGTCCAAATCATACTTCTTTCAACGTTTTTCATACTGGTTTGATTAGAATCAAGAAGAAACTGCCAAATTTCCAAACATGATAAATTGGAATCACTTTGGTTGAAATTAGGATAACTTCTTCATCATAACTCTTATGATGTTGATTCAAATTCAGGGTGATTCTCCATATATTCATGATTCCAAATCAAGGTTCTTACATCGTGATTCATTCTGGTTTGATTAGAATCAAGAAGAAAATGCCAAATTTCCAAACAGGATAAACAAGAATCATTAGGGTTGAAATTGGGATAACTTCTTCATCAAAACTCCTATGATTTTGATTCAAATTCAGGGTGATTTCCATATATTTATGAGTCCAAATCAAGCTTCTTACATCGTGATTCATTCTGATTTGGTTGAAAGTGGGATAACTTCTTCATCATCACTCCTATGATATTGAACCAATTACAGGGTGATTTTACCCTTAATTATGAGCAAAAACCAAGATTCTTACATCATGATTCATTCTGGTTTGCTTAGAATCAAGAAGAAACTACCAAAGCTACAAACAGGGTAAACTGGTCACTTCGGTTGAAAGTGGGATAACTTCTTCATCATAACTCCTATGATATATATTTAATTTCAAGGTTATTTTCCACAAATTAATGAGTGCAAATCAAGATTCTTACATCGTGATTCATTCTGGTTTCATAAGAATCTAGAAGAAACTTTCAAATCTCCGAATAGGGTAAACTGGAATCACGTTGGTTGAAAGTGGTATAATTTCTTCATCATAGCTCCTATGATATTGATTCAAATTCAGAGAGATTCTCCAAATATTTATAAGTCCAAGTCTATCTTCTTACATCGTGATTCATTCTCGTTTGATTAGAATCAAGAAGAAACTTCCAAATCTCCAAACATGATAATCTGGAATCATGTTGGTTGAAAATGGGATAATTTTTTATCATAACTCATATGATATCGATTCGATTTCAGGGTGATTTTCCACTTATTTATGAGTCAAAATGAAGATTCTTAAAGCGTGATTCATTTTTGTTTGATTAAAAAAAGAAGAAACAACCAAATCTCCAAACAAGGTAACTAGAATCACGTTGGTTGAAAGTGGGAAAACTTTTTCATCATAACTCCTATGATATTGTTTCAACTTCAAGGTGATTTTCCACATATTTGGGATTCAAATCCAGCTTCTTACATCGTGATTCATTCTGGTTTGATTAGAATCAAGAAGAAATTGCCAAATATCTAAACAGGGTAAAATGAAATCACTTTGGTTGAAAGTGGGATAACTTCTTCATCATAATTCCTATGATATTGATTCAACTTCAGGGTCAATATACACTGATTTATGAGTCCAAATCAAGCTTTTTACATCGTGATTCATTCTGGTTTGATTAGAATCAAGAAGAAATTGCAAAATCTCCAAACAGGGTAAACATGAATCACTTTGGTTGAAAGTGGGAAAGCTTCTTCATCATCACTCCTAGAAAATTGATTCAATTTCATTGTGATTTTCTACTTATTTATGAGTCCAAATCAAGCTTCTTACAACGTGATTCATTCTGGTTTGATTAGAATCAAGAAGAAACTGTTAAATCTCCAAACAAGGTAAATGAGAATCACTTTGGTTGAAGTGGAATAACTTCTTCATGATATTGATTCAATTTTGGGGTGATTTTACACTTATTTGTGAGTAAAAATCAGGTTTCTTACATCATGATTCATTCTGGTTTGATTATAATCAAGAAAAACTGTCAAATCTCCAAACATGGAAAACTCAATTTCAGGGTTCTTTACACTTATTTATGAGTCCAAATCAAGCTTTTCACATCATGATTCATTCTAGTTTGATTAGAATCAAGAAGAAACTGTCAAATCTCCAAACATGGTAAACTAGAATCACGTCGATTGAAAGTAGTATAACTTCTTCATCATAAATCCTATGATATTAATTCAATTTTAAGGTGATTTTCCAATTATTTATGAATCCAAATCAAGATTCTTACATCATGATTCATTTTGGTTTGATTCAAGAAGAAAATACCAAATTTCCAAACAGGAAAAACTAAGCGAGATAACTTCTGTTGAAATTGAGATAAATTCTTCATCATAACTCCTATGATATTGATTTAATTCCAGGGTTCTTATTCACTTATTTTTTCGTACAAATCTAGCTTCTAACATCGTTATTCATTCTGGTTTGATTACAATCAAGAAGAAACTTTCAAATCTCTAAACTGGGTAAACTGGAATCACTTTGGTTGAAAGTGGGATAACTTCTGCAGCATCACTCCTATGATATAGAATCAATTTCAGGGTGATTTTCCACATATTTATGAGTCCAAATCAAGCTTCTTACATCGTGATTTATTCTGGTTTGATTAGAATCAAGAAGAAACTGCCAAATCTCCAAACATGGTAAACTGGAATCACTTTGGTTGAAAGTCGAATAACTTCTTCATCATCACTCCTATGATATTGATTCAATTTCACGGTGATTTTACACTTATTTATGAGTAAAAATCAAGCTTTTTACATCATGATTCATTCTGGTTTGATTAGAATTAAGAAAACACTACCAAATCTCCAAACATGGAACACTCAATTTCAGGGTTCTTTTACACTTATTTATGAGTCCAAATCAAGCTTTTTACATCATGACTCATTCTAGTTTGATTGGAATCAAGAAGAAACTGTCAAATCTCCAAACATGGTAAACTGGAATCACGTCGATTGAAATTAGTATAACTTCTTCATCATCACTCCTATGATGTAGATTTAATTTCAAGGTGATTTTCCACATATTTATGAAGTCCAAATCAAGCTTCTTACATCGTGATTTATTATTGTTTGATTAGAATCAAGAAGAAACTGTCAAATCTCCAAAAAGGGTAAACTGGAATCACTTTGGTTCAAAGTGGAACAACTTCTTCATCATCACTCCTATGATATTGATTCAATTTCAAGGTGATTTTACACTTATTTATGAGTAAAAATCGAGCTTTTTCGTCATGATTCATTCTGGTTTGCTTAGAATCAAGAAGAAACTGCCAAAGCTACAAACAAGATAAACTGGAATCACTTCGGTTGAAAGTGAGATAACTTCTTCATCATAACTCCTATGATATAGATTTAATTTCAAGGTGATTTTCGACATATTAATGAGTCCAAATCAAGCTTCTTACATCGTGATTCATTCTGGTTTGATTAGAATCAAGAAGAAACTGTCAAATCTCCAAACAGGGTCAACTGGAATCACGTTGGTTAAAAGTGGTATAACTTCTTCATCATAACTAATATGATATTGATTCATATTCAGTGTTATTCTCCAAATATTTATAATTCTAATTATATATTCTTATATCGTGATTCATTCTGGGTTGATTAGAATCAAGAAGAAACTTCCAAATCTCCAAACAGGATAAACTGGAATCACTTTGGTTGAAAGTATTATAACTTCTTCATCATAACTCCTATTATATTGATTCAAATTCATGGTGATTCTATACATATTTATAATTAAAAATCTAGCGTCTTACATCATGATTCATTCTGGTTTGATTAGAATGAAGAAGAAACTGCGAAATCTCCAAACATGATAAACTCAAATAACTTTGGTTGAAAGTGGAATAACTTCTTTATCATCACTCCTATGATATTGACTCAATTTCAGGGTGATTTTACACTTATTTATGAGTAAAAATCAAGCGTCTTACATCATGATTCATTCTGGTTTGCTTAGAATCAAGAAGAAACTGCCAAAGCTACAAACATGGTAAACTGGAATCACTTCGGTTGAAAGTTGGATAACTTCTGCATCATAACTCCTATGATATAGATTCAATTTCAAGGTGATTTCCCACATATTAATGAGTGAAAATCAAGCTTCTTACATCGTGATTCATTCTGGTTTGATTAGAATCAAGAAGAAACTTCCAAATCTCTGAACAGGGTAAACTGGAATCACGTTGGTTGAAAGTGGTATAATTTCTTCATCATAACTCCTATGTTATTGATTTAAATTCAGGGTTATTATCCAAATATTTATAAGTCCAAGTATAGCTTCTTACAACGTGGTTCATTCTGGTTTGATTAGAATCAAGAAGAAACTGCCAAATCTCCGAACAAGGTAAACTGGAATCAAGTTGGTTGAAAGTGGTATAATTTCTTCATCATAGCTCCTATGATAATGATTCAAGTTCAGGCTGATTCTCCAAATATTTATAAGTCCAACTATATCTTCTTACATCGTGATTCATTTTGGTTTGATTAGAATCAAGAAGAAACTTCCAAATATCTAAACAGGGTAAACTGGAATCACTTTGGTTGAAAGTGGGATAACTTCTTGATCATCACTCCTATGATATTGATTCATTTTCAGGGCTGTTTTACAATTATTTATGAGTCCAAATCAAGCTTCTTACATCTTGATTTATTCTGGTTTGATTAGAATCAAGAATAAACTGCCAAATCTCCAAACAAGGTAAAATGGAATCACTTCGGTTGAAAGTGAGATAACTTCTTCATAATAAATCCTATGATATTGATTAAATTTTAAGGTTATTTTCAACTTAATTATGAATCCAAATCAAGATTCTTACATCATGATTCATTCTGGTTTGATTCAAGAAGAAACTGCCAAATCTCCAAACAAGAAAAACTGCAATCACTTCTGTTGAAAGTTAGATAACTTTTTCACCATAACTCCTATTATATTAATTCAATTCCAGGGTTCTTTTTTCACTTATTTTTGAGTACATATCTAGCTTCTTACATCATGATTCATTCTGGTTTGATTAGAATCAAGAAGAAACTGCCAAATCTCCAAACAGGATAAACTGGAATAAAGTCGGTTGAATGTGGGAAAACTTTTTCATCATAATTCCTACGATATTGATTCAATTTCAAGGTGATTTTCCAAATATTTAGGATTCCAAATCGAGCTTCTTACATCGTGATTCATTCTGCTTTGATTAGAATCAAGAAGAAATTGACAAATCTCCAAAAAGAGTAAACTGGAATCACGTCGGTTGAAAGTGGGAAAACTTTTTCATCATAACTCCTATGATATTGATTCAATTTCAAGGTGATTTTCCACATATATAGGATTATACATCCAGCTTCTTACATCGTGATTCATTCTGGTTTGATTAGAATCAAGAAGAAATTGACAAATCTCTAAAAAGGGTCAACTGGAATCACTTTGGTTGAAAGTGAGATAACTTCTTCATCATAACTCCTATGATATTGATTCAATTCCAAGGTGAATTTACACTTATTTATGGGTCCAAATAAATCTTCTTACATCGTGATTCATTCTGGTTTGATTAGAATCAAGAAGAAACTACCAAATCTCCAAAGACGGTAAACTGGAATCACGTCGGTTGAAAGGGGTATAACTTCTTCATCATAAATACTATGATAATGATTAAAATTCATGGTAATTCTCCACATATTTATAAGTATAAATCTAGCTTACTAAATCGTGATTCATTCTAGTTAAATTAGAATCAAGAAAAAACTGCTAACTCCAAAAGGGTAAACTGGAATCACTTTGGTTGAAAGTGGGATAACTTCTTCATCATCAATCATGTGATATCGATTCAATTTCAGGCTGATTTCCAATTATTAAAGAGTCCAAATCAAGCTTCTTACATCGTGATTCATTCTGGTTTGATTAGAATAAAGAAGAAACTTCCAAATCTCCAAACAGGGTAAACTGGAATCACTTTGGTTGAAAGTGGGATAACTTCTTTATCATCACTCCTATGATATCAATTCAATTTCCGGGTTATTTTACACTTCTTTATGAGTCCAAATCAAGCTTCTTACACCGTGATTCATTCTTTTTTGATTAGAATAAAAGAACAAACTGTCAAATCTTCAAACATGGTAAACTGAAATCACTTAGTTTAAAGTGGTATAACTTCTTCAACATAACTCCTATGATATAGATTCAAATTCAGAGTGAATCTCGAGAGATTTATGAGTCCAAATCTAGATTCTTACATAGTAATTGAATATGGTTTATTAGAAGCAAGAAGAAACTACCAAATCTCCAAACTGGAAAAACTGGAATCACTTCTGTTGAAAGTGAGATAATATCTTGATCATAACTCGTATGATATTGATTCAAATTTAGGGTTCTTTTACACCTATTTATGAGTCAAAATCTAGCTTCTTACATCATGATTTAGTCTGGTTTGATTAGAATCAATAAGAAATAGCTAAATCTCCAAACAGGGTAAACTTTAATCATGTCGGTTGAAAGTTAAAAAATTTGTTCATCACAACTCCTATGATATTGATTCAAATACATGGTAATTTTCCACATATTAATGAGTCATAATAAAGATTCATACATCGTGATTCATTCTGGTTTGACTAAAATCAAGAAGAAACTGCCAAATCTCTAAACGGGGTAAACTAGAATCACGTCGGTTGAAAGTGGTATAACTTCTTCATCATAACTCCTATGATATTGCTTCAAATTCAGGGTGATTATCCACATATTTATAAGTCCAAATTTAGCTTCTTACATCGTGATTCATTCTAGTTTTAATATAATCAAGAAGAAACTGCCAAATCTCGAAACATGGAAAACTGGAATCACTTCGGTTAAAAGGGAGATAACTTTTGTATCATAACTCCTATGATATTGATTAAATTTCATGATGTTTTTCCACTTATTTATAAGTCCAAATCAATAATTCTGGTTTGATTAGAATCAAGAAGAAACTGCCAAATCTCCAAAGAGGGTAAACTGGAATCACGTCGGTTGAAAGTGGTATAACTTCTTCATCATAAATACGATGATATTGATTAAAATTCATGGTTATTCTCCACATATTTATAAGTATAAATCTAGCTTACTACATCACGATTCATTCTAGTTTGATTAGAATAAAAAAAAACTGCCAAATCTCCAAAAGGATAAACTCGAATCACTTTGTTTGAAAGTGGGATAACTTCTTCATCATCACTCTTGTGATATCGATTCCATTTCAGGCTGATTTCCAATTATTAAAGAGTCCAAATCAAGCTTCCTATATTGTGATTCATTCTGGTTTGATTAGAATCAAGAAGAAAATTCCAAATCTCCAAACAGGGTAAACTAGAATTACTTTGGTTGAAAGTGGGATAACTTCTTTATCATCACTCCTATGATATCAATTCAATTTCTGGGTGATTTTACACTTCTTTATGAGTCCAAATCAATCTTCTTACACCGTGATTCATTCTTGTTTGATTAGAATAAAAGAACAAACTGCCAAATCTTCAAACATGGTAAACTGAAATCACTTAGTTTACAGTGGTATAACTTCTTCATCATAACTCCTATGATATAGATTCAACTTCAGAGTGACTCTCCAGAGATTTATAAGTCCAAATCTAGATTCTTACATAGTAATTGAATATGGTTTGATTAGAAGCAAGAAGAAACTACCAAATCTCCAAACAAGAAAAACTAGAATAACTTCTGTTGAAAGTGAGATAATTTCTTGATAATAACTCCTATGATATTGATTCAAATTTAGGGTTCTTTTACACCTATTTATGAGTCCAAATCTAGCTTCTTACATTATGATTTAGTCTGGTTTGATTAGAATCAATAAGAAATAGCTAAATCTCCAAACAGGGTAAACTTGAATCACGTCGGTTGAAAGTGGGAAAATTTGTTCATCATAACTCCTATGAGATTGATTCAAATTCATGGTGATTTTCCAAATATTAATGAGTCATAATAAAGATTCATACATCGTGATTTATTCTGGTTTGTTTAGAATCAAGAAGAAACAACCAAATCTCCAAACATGGTAAATTGGAATCACTTTGGTTGAAAGTGGGATAACTTCTTCATCATCACTCCTACGATTTTTGATTCTAATTGATCCAAAAAGGGTAAACTGGAATCACTTGGGTTAAAATTGGGATAACTTCTTCATCATAACTCCTATGATATTGATTCAACTTCTGGGTGATTATACACCAATTTATGAGTCCAAATGAAGCTTCATACATCGTTGTTCATTCAGGTTTTATTAGAATCAAGAAGAAATTTGAAAAATCTCCAAATAGGGTAAACTTGAATCACGTCGGTTGAAAGTGAGATAACTTCTTCATCATAACTCCTATTATATTGGTTCAACTTCAGGGTGATTATCGAATGATTTATGAGTTTAAATCAAGCTTCTTAGATCGTGGTTCATTCTGGTTTAATTAGAATCAAGAAGAATTGCCAAATCTCTAAACAAGGTAAACCAGAATCACTTTGGTTAAAAGTGGGATAACTTCTTCATCATAACTCCTATGATATTGGTTCAACTTCAGGGTAATTATCCACTGATTTATGAGTCCAAATAAATCTTCTTACATCGTGATTCATTCTGGTTTGATTAGAATCAAGAAGAGATTGCAAAATCTCCAAAAAGGGTAAACTGGAATCACTTCGGTTAAAAGTGGGATAACTTCTTCATCATAACTCCTATGATATTGATTCACCTTCAGGGTGATTATACACTGATTAATGAGTTCAAATCAAGCTTCTTACATTGTGATTCATTCTGGTTTGATTAGAATCAAGAAGAAATTGAAATATCTCCAAATAGGGTAAACTGGAATCACGTCGGTTGAAAGTGGGATAATTTCTTCATCATAACTCCTATGATACTGGTTCAACTTCAGGTTGATTATCGAATGATTTATGATTTTCAATCAAGCTTCTTATATCGTGTTTCATTCTGGTTTAATTAGAATCAAGAAGAAATTGCAAAATCTCCAAACAGGGTAAACCAGAATCACTTAGGTTAAAAGTAGAATAACTTCTTCATCATAACTCCTATGATATTGATTCAACTTCAGGGTGATTATACATTGATTTATGAGTACAAATAAAGCTTCTTACATCGTGATTCATTCTGGTTTGATTAGAATCAAGAAGAAATTACAAAATCTCCAAACAGGGTAAACTAGAATCACTTTGGTTAAAAGTGGGATAACTTCTTCATCATAACTACTATGATATTGATTCAAATTCAGGATGATTATACACTGATTTATGAGTTCAAATAAAGCTTCTGAAATTGTGAATCATTCTGCTTTGATTAGAATCAAGAAGAAATTGTCAAATCTCAAAACAGGGTAAACTGAAATCACTTGGGTTAAAAGTGGGATAACTTCTACATCATAACTCCTATGATATTGATTCAACTTGGGTGATTATACACTAATTTATGAGTCCAACTCAAGATTTTCACATCGTGATTCATTCTGGTTTGATTAGGATCAAGAAAAAATTTAAAAATCTCCAAATATGGTAAACTGGAATCACGTCGGTTGAAAGTGGGATAACTTCTTCATCATAACTCCTATGATATTGATTCAACTTCAGGTTGACTATCCACTGATTTATGAGTCTAAATCAAGCTTCTTACATCGTGATTCATTCTGGTTTGATTAGAATAAAAAAGAAATTGCAAAATCTCCAAACAGGGTAAACTGGAATCACTTTGGTTAAAAGTGGGATAACTTCTTCATCATAACTACTAAGATATTGATTCAAATTCAGGGTGACTATACACTGATTTATGAGTCCAAATCAAGCTTCTTACATCTTGATTCATTCTGGTTTGATTAGAATCAAGAAGAAATTGCAAAATCTCTAAAAAGGATAAACTGGAATCACTTCGGTTAAAAGTGGGATAACTTCTTCATCATAATTCCTATGATATTGATTCAACTTCAGGGTGATGATCCACTGATTTATGATTCCACATCAAGATTCTTACATCTTGATTCATTCGGGTTTGGTTAGAATCAAGAAGAAATTGCAAAATCTCCAAACAGGATAAACTGGAATCACTTCGGTGAAAAGTAGGATAACTTCTTCATCATAACTCCTATGATATTTATTGAACTTCATGGTGTTTATACACTGATTTATGATTTATGAGTCCAAATCAAGCTTCTTAAAACGTGATTCATTCTGATTTTATTAGAATCAAGAAGAAATTGAAAAATCTCCAAATAGGGTAAACTGGAATCACTTCGGTTAAAACTGGGATAACTTCTTCATCATAACTACTATGATATTGATTCAAATTCAGGGTGATTATACACTGATTTATGAGTCCAAATCAAGCTTCTTAAATCTTGACTCATTCTGCTTTGATTAGAATTAAGAAGAAATTGTCAAATCTCAAAACAGGGTAAACTGGAATCACTTGGGTTAAAATTGGGATAACTTCTTTATCATAACTCCTATGATATTGATTCAACTTCATGGTGATTATACACCAATTTATGAGTCCAAATGAAGCTTCATACATCGTGATTCATTCAGGTTTTATTAGAATCAAGAAGAAATTTGAAAAATCTCCAAATAGGGTAAACTGGAATCACGTCGGTTGAAAGTGAGATAACTTCTTCATCATAACTCCTATTATATTGGTTCAACTTCAGGGTGATTATCGAATGATTTATGAGTTTAAATCAAGCTTCTTAGATCGTGGTTCATTCTGGTTTAATTAGAATCAAGAATTGCCAAATCTCTAAACAAGGTAAACCATAATCACTTCGGTTAAAAGTGGGATAACTTCTTCATCATAACTCCTATGATATTGGTTCAACTTCAGTGTAATTATCCACTGATTTATGAGTCCAATACAGGCTTCTTACATAATGATTCATTCTGGTTTGATTAGAATCAAGAAGAAATTGCAAAATCTCCAAACAGGGTAAACTGTAATCACTTCGGTTAAAGGTGGGATAACTTCTTCATCATAACTCCTATATCATTGATTCAACTTCAGGGTGATTATCCACTAATTTATGAGTCCAAATAAATCTTCTTACATCTTGATTCATTCTGGTTTGATTAGAATCAAGAAGAGATTGCAAAATCTCCAGAAGGGTAAACTGGAATCACTTCGGTTAAAAGTGGGATAACTACTTCATCATAACTCCTATGATATTGATTCAGCTTCAGTGTGATTATACACTGATTAATGAGTTCAAATCAAGCTTCTTACATCGTGATTCATTCTGGTTTGTTTAGAATCAAGAAGAAAATGAAAAATCTCCAAATAGGGTAAACTGGAATCACGTCGTTTGAAAGTGGGATAACTTCTTCATCATAACTCCTATGATTCTGGTTCAACTTCAGGGTGATTATCGAATGATTTATGATTTTCAATCAAGCTTCTTATATTGTGTTTCATTCTGGTTTAATTAGAATCAAGAAGAAATTGCAAAATCTCCAAACAGGGTAAACCAGAATCACTTAGGTTAAAAGTAGAATAACTTCTTCATAATAACTCCTATGATATTGATTCAACTTCAGGGTGATTATCAACTGATTTATGAGTCCAAATCAATATTCTTACATCTTGATTCATTCTGGTTTGATTATAACTCCTATGATATTGGTTCAACTTCAAGGTAATTATCCACTGATTTATGAGTCCAAATAAATCTTCTTACGTCATGATTCATTCTGGTTTGATTAGAATCAAGAAGAGATTGCAAAATCTCCAAAAAGGGTAAACTGGAATCACTTCGGTTAAAAGTGGGATAACTTCTTCATCATAACTCCTATGATATTGATTCACCTTCAGGGTGATTATACAGTGATTAATAAGTTCAAATCAAGCTTCTTACATCGTGATTGATTCTGGTTTGATTAGAATCAAGAAGAAATTAAAAAATCTCCAAATAGGATAAACTGGAATCACGTCGGTTGAAAGTGGGATAACTTCTTCATCATAACTCCTATGATGTTGGTTCAACTTCAGCGTGATTATCGAATGATTTATGAGTTTAAATCAAGCTTCTTATATTGTGGTTCATTCTGGTTTAATTAGAATCAAGAAGAATTGTCAAATCTCCAAACAGGGTAAACCAGAATCACTTCGGTTAAAAGTGGGATAACTTCTTCATCATAACTCCTATGATATTGATTCAACTTCATGATGATTATACACTGATTTATGAGTCCACATCAAGCTTCTTAAATCGTAACTCATTCTGCTTTGATTAGAATAAAGAAGAAATTGCCAAATCTCAAAACAGGGTAAACTAGAATCACGTCGGTTAATAGTGGGATAACTTCATCATAACTCCTATGATATTGATTCTACTTCAGGGTGATTATCCACTGCTTTATGAGTCCACATCAAGCTTCTTACATCTTGATTCATTCTGGTTTGATTAGAATCAAGAATAAATTGCAAAATCTCCAAACAAGGTAAACCAGAATCACTTCGGTTAAAAGTGGGATAACTTATTCATCATAACTCATATGATATTGATTCAACTTCAGGATGATTATACACTGATTTTTGAGTCCAAATCAATCTTCTTACATCGTGATTCATTCTGGTTTGATTATAGTCAAGATGAAATTGCAAAATCTCCAAACAGGGTAAAATGGGTAATTGCAAAACGAAATCAAGCTTCTTAAAACGTGATTCATTCTGATTTTATTAAAATGAAGAAAATTTTTAAAAATCTCCAAATAGGATAAACTGGAATCACGTCGGTTAAAAGTGGGATAACTTCTTCTTCATAACTCCTATGATATTGATTCAAATTCAGTGTGATTATACACTGATTTATGAGTCCAAATCAAGCTTCTTACATCGTGATTCATTCTGGTTTGATTAGAATAAAGAAGAAATTGAAAAATCTCCTAATAGGATAAACTGGAATCACGTCGGTTGAAAGTGGGATAACTTCTTCATAATAACTCCTATGATGTTGGTTCAACCTCAGCGTGATTATCGAATGATTTATCAGTTTAAATCAAGCTTCTTATATCGTGGCTCATTCTGGTTTAATTACAATCAAGAAGAATTGCCAAATCTCCAAACAGGGTAACCGAGAATCACTTCGGTTAAAAGTGGGAGAACTTCTTCATCATAACTCCTATGATATTGATTCAACTTCATGATGATTATACACTGATTTATGAGTCCACATCAAGCTTCTTAAATCGTAACTCATTCTGCTTTGATTAGAATCAAGAAGAAATTGCCAAATCTCAAAACAGGGTAAACTAGAATCATGTCGGTTAAAAGTTGGATAACATCTTCATCATAACTCCTATGATATTGATTCAACTTCAGGTTGACTATCCACTGATTTATGAGTCCACATAAAGCTTCTTACATCTTGATTCATTCTGGTTTGATTAGAATCAAGAAGAAATTGCAAAATCTCCAAACAAGGTAAACCAGAATCACTTCGGTTAAAAGTGGGATAACTTATTCATCATAACTCATATGATATGGATTCTACTTCAGGGTGATTATACACTGATTTATGAGTCCAAATCAATCTTCTTACATCGTTATTCATTCTGGTTTGATTAGAGTCAAGATGAAATTGCAATATCTCCAAACAGGGTAAAATAGAATCACTTCGGTGAAAAGTGGGATAACTTCTTTATCATAACTCCTATGATATTGATTCAACTTCAGGGTGAATATATACTTATTTATGAATCCAAATCAAGCTTCTTAAAACATGATTCATTCTGATTTTATTAGAATCAAGAAGAAATTGAAAAATCTCCAAATAGGGTAAACTGGAATCACGTCGGTTGAAAGTGGGATAACTTCTTCATCATAACTCCTATTATATTGGTTCAACTTCAGGGTGATTATCGAATGATTTATGAGTTTAAATCAAGCTTCTTAGATCGTGGTTCATTCTGGTTTAATTAGAATCAAGAATTGCCAAATCTCTAAACAAGGTAAACCATAATCACTTCGGTTAAAAGTGGGATAACTTCTTCATCATAACTCCTATGATATTGGTTCAACTTCAGGGTAATTATCCACTAATTTATGAGTCCAAATAAATCTTCTTACATCTTGATTCATTCTGGTTTGATTAGAATCAAGAAGAGATTGCAAAATCTCCAGAAGGGTAAACTGGAATCACTTCGGTTAAAAGTGGGATAACTACTTCATCATAACTCCTATGATATTGATTCAGCTTCAGTGTGATTATACACTGATTAATGAGTTCAAATCAAGCTTCTTACATCGTGATTCATTCTGGTTTGTTTAGAATCAAGAAGAAAATGAAAAATCTCCAAATAGGGTAAACTGGAATCACGTCGTTTGAAAGTGGGATAACTTCTTCATCATAACTCCTATGATTCTGGTTCAACTTCAGGGTGATTATCGAATGATTTATGATTTTCAATCAAGCTTCTTATATTGTGTTTCATTCTGGTTTAATTAGAATCAAGAAGAAATTGCAAAATCTCCAAACAGGGTAAACCAGAATCACTTAGGTTAAAAGTAGAATAACTTCTTCATAATAACTCCTATGATATTGATTCAACTTCAGGGTGATTATCAACTGATTTATGAGTCCAAATCAATATTCTTACGTCTTGATTCATTCTGGTTTGATTATAACTCCTATGATATTGGTTCAACTTCAAGGTAATTATCCACTGATTTATGAGTCCAAATAAATCTTCTTTCATCGTGATTCATTCTGGTTTGATTAGAATCAAGAAGAGATTGCAAAATCTCCAGAAGGGTAAACTGGAATCACTTCGGTTAAAAGTGGGATAACTACTTCATCATAACTCCTATGATATTGATTCAGCTTCAGTGTGATTATACACTGATTAATGAGTTCAAATCAAGCTTCTTACATCGTGATTCATTCTGGTTTGCTTAGAATCAAGAAGAAATTGAAAAATCTCCAAATAGGGTAAACTGGAATCACTTCGGTTAAAACTGGGATAACTTCTTCATCATAACTACTATGATATTGATTCAAATTCAGGGTGACTATACACTGATTTATGAGTCCAAATCAAGCTTCTTACATCTTGATTCATTCTGGTTTGATTAGAATCAAGAATAAATTGCAAAATCTCCAAACAAGGTAAACCAGAATCACTTCGGTTAAAAGTGGGATAACTTATTCATCATAACTCATATGATATTGATTCAACTTCAGGATGATTATACACTGATTTGTGAGTCCAAATCAATCTTCTTACATCGTGATTCATTCTGGTTTGATTATAGTCAAGATGAAATTGCAAAATCTCCAAACAGGGTAAAATGGGTAATTGCAAAACCAAATCAAGCTTCTTAAAACGTGATTCATTCTGATTTTATTAAAATGAAGAAAATTTTTAAAAATCTCCAAATAGGATAAACTGGAATCACGTCGGTTAAAAGTGGGATAACTTCTTCTTCATAACTCCTATGATATTGATTCAAATTCAGTGTGATTATACACTGATTTATGAGTCCAAATCAAGCTTCTTACATCGTGATTCATTCTGGTTTGATTAGAATAAAGAAGAAATTGAAAAATCTCCAAATAGGATAAACTGGAATCACGTCGGTTGAAAGTGGGATAACTTCTTCATAATAACTCCTATGATGTTGGTTCAACCTCAGCGTGATTATCGAATGATTTATGAGTTTAAATCAAGCTTCTTATATCGTGGCTCATTCTGGTTTAATTACAATCAAGAAGAATTGCCAAATCTCCAAACAGGGTAACCGAGAATCACTTCGGTTAAAAGTGGGAGAACTTCTTCATCATAACTCCTATGATATTGATTCAACTTCATGATGATTATACACTGATTTATGAGTCCACATCAAGCTTCTTAAATCGTAACTCATTCTGCTTTGATTAGAATCAAGAAGAAATTGCCAAATCTCAAAACAGGGTAAACTAGAATCATGTCGGTTAAAAGTTGGATAACATCTTCATCATAACTCCTATGATATTGATTCAACTTCAGGTTGACTATCCACTGATTTATGAGTCCACATAAAGCTTCTTACATCTTGATTCATTCTGGTTTGATTAGAATCAAGAAGAAATTGCAAAATCTCCAAACAAGGTAAACCAGAATCACTTCAGTTAAAAGTGGGATAACTTATTCATCATAACTCATATGATATGGATTCTACTTCAGGGTGATTATACACTGATTTATGAGTCCAAATCAATCTTCTTACATCGTTATTCATTCTGGTTTGATTAGAGTCAAGATGAAATTGCAATATCTCCAAACAGGGTAAAATGGAATCACTTCGGTGAAAAGTGGGATAACTTCTTTATCATAACTCCTATGATATTGATTCAACTTCAGGGTGAATATATACTTATTTATGAATCCAAATCAAGCTTCTTAAAACATGATTCATTCTGATTTTATTAGAATCAAGAAGAAATTGAAAAATCTCCAAATAGGGTAAACTGGAATCACGTCGGTTGAAAGTGGGATAACTTCTTCATCATAACTCCTATGATATTGGTTCAACTTCAGGGTGATTATCGAATGATTTATGAGTTCAAATCAAGCTTCTTAGATCATGGTTCATTCTGGATTAATTAGAATCAAGAAGAATTGCCAAATCTCTAAACAAGGTAAACCAGAATCACTTCGGTTAAAAGTGGGATAACTTCTTCATCATAACTCCTATGATATTGATTCAACTTCAGGATGATTATCCCCTGATTTATGATTCCACATCAAGCTTCTTAAATCGTGACTCATTCTGCTTTGATTAGGATCAAGAATGAAATTGCTAAATCTCAAAACTGGGTAAACTAGAATCACGTCGGTTAAAAGTGGGATAACTTCTTCATCATAACTCCTATGATATTGATTCAACTTCAGGGTGATTATACACTGATTAATGAGTTCAAATCAAGCTTCTTACATCGTGATTCATTCTGGTTTGCTTAGAATCAAGAAGAAATTGAAAAATCTCCAAATAGGGTAAACTGGAATCACGTCGGTTGAAAGTGGGATAACTTCTTCATCATAACTCCTATGATATTGGTTCAACTTCGGGGTGATTATCGAATGATTTATGAGTTTAAATAAAGCTTCTTATATCGTGGTTCATTCTTTTTTAATTAGAATCAAGAAGAAATTGCAAAATCTCCAAACAGGGTAAACCAGAATCACTTCGGTTAAAAGTTGAATAACTTCTTCATCATAACTCCTATGATATTAATTCAACTTCAGGGTGATTATACACGTATTTATGAGTTCAAATCAATCTTCTTACATCGTGATTCATTCTGGTTTGATTAAAATCAAGAAGAAATTGCAAAATTTCAAAATAGGGTAAACAAGAATTACTTCAGTTAAAAGTGGGATAACTTCTTCATCATAACTACTATGATATTTATTCAAATTCAGGGTGATTATACACTGATTTATGAGTTCAAATCAAGCTTCTTAAATTGTGACTCATTCTTCTTTGATTAGAATCAAGAAGAAATTGCCAAATCTAAAAACAGGGTAAACTAGAATCACTTGGGTTAAAAGTGGGATTACTTCGACATCACAACTCCTATGATATTCATTCAACTTCAGGGTGATTATATACTGATTTATGATTCCAATTTAAGCTTCTTACATCTTTATTCATTCTTGTTTGATTAGAATCAAGAAGAATTTGAAAAATCTTCAAATAGGGTAAATTGGAATAACGTCGGTTGAAAGTGGGATAACTTCTTCATCATAACTCCTATGATATTGGTTCAACTTCAGGGTGATTACCGAATGATTTCTGAGTTTAAATCAAGCTTTTTATATCGTGTATCATTCTGGTTTAATTAGAATCAAGAAGAATTGCCAAATCTCCAAACAGGATAAACCAGAATCACTTCGGTTAAAAGTGGGATAACTTCTTCATCATAACTCCTATGATATTGATTCAACTTCAAGGTGATTATACACTGATTTATGAGTCCAAATCAAGCTTCTTACATCGTGATTCATTATGGTTTGATTTGGATCAAGAAGAAATTGAAAAAATCTCCAAATAGGGTAAACTGGAATCACGTCGGTTGAAAGTGGGATAACTTTGTAACACCCGTCTCCTCCTCTCTCGAGAATGGCGTGTTACTTATGTAAAATATCAAATTAAACCGATTTATAAAAATATCTAATAAAATATTGAAACATTTAATAAAATAAAAGCGGATAAATTATTTTCAAATTTAGAAAACCGAAATATTACAAATGGAAATGTCGAATAAAACCAAAATAAAATACGAAGATCCCAAAGACACCAAACCGTCCAGATATCCGACTACTCGTGATGCTCACCTGAAAGGGGGGAAAAGAGGGGTGAGCAACAGGGGAGTCACTCAGTGAGGTATGGGAAGCTAAACCCGAAGTCCATTTACCCGGTCATAATATTCTGAATAAATATAATTTAATTCTAACACGTAACAAACACGGTACCTAAAGTACCCAAAGATCAAACAATGGTCCTAGCGAGATACACACCCGCTGCCCACTAACAGGCCAAAAACAACAACGCCGAATACGTGCTCGGTAACACACGCCCGGAGACGATTTATCGACCTCAGCCTTGGCAACAACAGGTCGACTATGTTGTGCCGCAACATCTCCACACAAAACACATTGGTCACAAATTACTCTACGGAAGTACGTCTCCGTAGTCGACCACAACATTACACCTCAATTCTCAACAAATATATATTTGTACATAATATATATATATATATATATATATATATATATATATATATATATATATTTAATATCAATTATCAAAGAACAAGTAAAGTTGAACCCTCTAACACCCTATATCCGGTTTAACAGAGAACCTAATGACTAAACAAGCAACCTCTAATAGACTCAATTCACGAAGACGGAACATATTAGAAATAAATTATGTTTATTCAAAATCCTAAACCGTGCACAAGAAGTTTGAGAATAGCCCTCACCTTAGCCAAGATCGGATCGGGAAACGCTCGGAAACAAATATGTCTCGTCTCATAATACTTTAAAACCTTGATGATAATATTAGTGGTGTTGAGTGACTCGTGATTCCATTAACTCTTCTTACGCCTTCTTTCACGTGATGGTTGAAAATTAACTACACACATGCAATTACATGCAAAGGACTCATTAAGGGTTGTGTTACATATGTTACTTGCAACACAAGAAGTAGAGAAAAGACCACTTAATTATCACGGCTTGGGATCACGATTAATGAGGGTGGTTGGTATGATCTCCAGTGATCACGACACAACCCTCCCGTGACACACCTTGTTTTCTCCAATGGATCACGGGTAACGGCATAGATCGGAATTGGTGGTGGTGCAAGCTTCCTCCCCAGCGGTAGCGTCTCTCCGGATCATGTCGGTGGTGATGAGGCGGTGACTCTGAATCTGCTTGGCTATCATCAGTACCTCTACTCCGCTACAAAACAACAACAAGAGCAGCCTAAGGCTCCATGTGATACTCGACTAGTGGTGGCTGGTTGGTGGTGAACGGTGCGTCTCGTCTCGTCTCCTCCAATGATAACATGAATACGAGTGGTGCGAATCAATCTCCAAACCACACAATATTGATATGATATGGGGAAGAGATATCAATAAGGAAGAAGAAAACCATGGCTGAGATCTCTCTCTCTTGACATTGACGGCCGCTGAAAGTAGAAGATGATGCGTACACTTATATACTTAGGTAAATTGGATCGTGCAATTAAATAATTGAACCAACACCATCGGTTTAGATAAAGGTTTGGTTCAATAAACAATTAAATAAGACCAACCCTTGATTCATAGAATTGGGTCGTTACAAACTTCTTCAACATAACTCATATGATATTGATTCAACTTCAGGGTGATTATCGAATGATTTATGAGTCCAAATCAAGATTCTTACATCGTGATTCATTCTGGTTTTATTAGAATCAAGAAGAAATTGAAAAATCTCCAAAAAGGATAAACTGGAATCACGTCGGTTGAGAGTGAGATAACTTCTTCATCATGGCTCCTATGATATTGGTTCAAATTCAGGGTAATTATACACTGATTTATGAGTCCAAATCAAGAGTTATACCTCGTGATTCATTCTGGTTTGATTAGAATCAAGAATAAATTGAAAAATCTCCAAATAGGGTAAACTGGAATCACGCCGGTTGAAAGTGGGATAACTTTTTCATCATAACTCCTATGATATTGGTTCAACTTCAGGGTGATTATCGAATGATTTATGAGTTTAAATCAAGCTTCTTATATCGTGGTTCATTCTGGTTTAATTAGAATCAAAAAGAATTGCCAAATCTCCAAACAGGGTAAACCATAATCACTTCCGTTAAAAGTAGGATAACTTCTTCATCATAACTCCTATGATATTGATTTAACTTCAGGGTAATTATCCACTTATTGATGAGTTCAAATCAAGCTTCTTAAATCGTGACTCATTCTGCTTTGATTAGAATCAAGAAGAAATTGCCAAATCTCCAAACAGGGTAAACTGGAATCACTTCGGTTAAAATTAGGATAACTTCTTCATCATAACTCCTATGATATTGATTCAACTTTAGGGTAATTATCCACTGATGTATGAGTCTAAATAAAGCTACTTAGATCGTGATTCATTCTGGTTTGATTAAATTCAAGAAGAAATTGCAAAATCTCCAAACAGGGTAAACTGGAATGACTTCGGTTAAAAGTGTGATAACTTCTTCATCATAACTCCTATGATATTGGTTCAACTTCAGGGTGATTATTGAATGATTTATGAGTTTAAGTCAAGCTTCTTATATCGTGGTTCATTCTTGTTTAATTAGAATCAAAAAGAATTGCCAAATCTCCAAATAGGGTAAACCAGAATCACTTCCGTTAAAAGTGGGATAACTTCTTCATCATAACTCCTATGATATTGATTTAACTTCAGGGTAATTATCCACTGATTGATGAGTCCAAATCAAGCTTCTTAAATCGTGACTCATTCTGCTTTGATTAGAATCAAGAAGAAATTGCCAAATGTCCAAACATGGTAAACTAGAATGACTTCGGTTAAAATTAGGATAACTTCTTCATCATAACTCCTATGATATTGATTCAACTTCAGGGTAATTATCCACTGATTTATGAGTCTAAATAAAGCTACTTAGATCATGATTCATTCTGGTTTGATTAAATTCAAGAAGAAATTGCAAAATCTCCAAACAGGGTAAACTGGAATGACTTCGGTTAAAAGTGTGATAACTTCTTCATCATAACTAGTATGATATTGATTCAACTTCAGGGTGATTATACACTTATTTATGAGTCTAAATCAAGCTTCTTAAATATTGACTCATGAGAGTTTATGAGATTTAAGGAGAGCTTAGATGAAGAACATGGAGACCGGGGAGAGAGAATGACGAAATTAAAGAGAGAGAGAGAGAGACTCAGAATTGAGGTAAATGAATTCCTTGCTTATTTTGGTTCTGGATACAACATTAATATAGGCCAACAAAGGACACAACTTGACAAAGAGAAAACAATAAAAAAAAGAGCTCCCAAGAAGACAAAACAGGCTCAGACAGAAAGAATGATAGTGACCTCTCTCCAACCTCTCTCCTCCTTGACCAGAACATGTGATCTTCCTTTGTAGGTTAGTCCCAAGGTCCTCCTCCATTATTTAAATGATTTATGAGTCTTGGGAAGGTCCCCAATAGATATTTATGCTTAGACAGATCCAATACTTGCCTTAGACACCAAGCTAGGTTAAGGAAACCCATCGTATAAGTGTACTAACCAGACTGATTTGAATCTCTTCTTATTGTCTCTTGTGATCTTTTCTCATTGTTTATGTCTTCATGTCAACACTCCCCCTCAAGCTTGACAATATAGACTGGTCAAGCTTGGAATCCATGAAGCATTCCCTCATTAAAACCTTTAGCTTGGGAAAACCACTTGGGAGAAAAACCAAACCAAGGAAAACAAGTAGAACACCTCATGGCAAAGGGGATCAGTGTGATGACAGATCCACAAGTCCAAGTTTAGAATGAATGAACTCGCATTCCTTAGAACTTGCAGGCTTGGTAAAGGTATCAGCCAACTGATCTTCACTTCTGATGTAACAAGGTAAGATGATCTTCTGCTCCACAGCTTGTCTCACCTTGTGACAATCTATCTCAATGTGTTTAGTCCTCTCATGAAAGACTGAGTTGCTAGCAATGTGAATAGCAGCCTGGTTATCACAATGTATAGTGATTGGTGTTGTAGTCTCAATTCCCAAGTCTGTAAGCAGCCCTTTGATCCAAATCACTTCATTTGTAAGCTTCCTCATAGCTCTATACTCTGCCTCAACACTTGAACATGAAACGACTTTCTGCTTCTTGCTTTTCCAAGTCACCAAATTGCCTCCAATTAAGGTGCAATATCCAGTAGTTGATCTCCTATCAACTCCGTCTCCTGCCCAATCAGCATCACAATACCCAACAATTCCAGTGCTTCTATTGCATCCCATCCATTCTCCTTGGCCTGGTGCTTTGCTTAAGTACCTCAGAATCCTCTCAACCATGTTCCAGTGATGAATCTTTGGTGCTTGCATTTCTTGACTGACTTGGTTCACATCAAAACAGATGCCTGGTCTTGTAATGGTTAGGTAGATGAGTTTCCCAACCATTCTCATGTACTGTTTCACATCTTCATAAGGTTTGTCTTCAAACTCCCCCTCTCACAGAACTTTGTAGCCATCTTCAAGAGGAGTCGTTGCTGCCCTTCCACCTAGATCACCTGCCTCATCCAATAGATCAAGTGTGTACTTTCTTTGGGATAAGAATAGCCCCTTTTTAGATCGGCATATCTCAATCCCTAGAAAGTACTTAAGCTCACCCAAATCTTTAATATCGAAAGAGCATTTAAAAGGATTTGGTTGAGGAGATACCTTCCTTATCATTTCATGTGATGATAATGTCATCCACATAAATCAGAATGGCCACAATGCCTCGTTGACTTGTGAGAATGAATAGGGTGTGGTCAGCTTCAGACTTGATGAACCCTTTCCCATTGAGAGTTGTGCTCAGCTTATGGTACCAGGCTCTTGGTGATTGCTTTAACCCATAGATTGCTTTCTTCAATCTAAACACATTTCCTTGTTTAACAAGGTATTCCATACCAGGAGGTGGTCTCATGTAGACCTCATCTTCTAATTCACCTTGTAGGAAAGCATTCTTGACATCCATTTGCCACAGATCCCATTCCAAGTTCACTGCCAATGATAGAACAATCCTTATGGTGTGTAGCTTAGCCACTGGTGCAAATGTGTCAAGATAATCTTCCCCATAGACCTGAATGTATCCCCTTGAAACCAGTCTTGTTTTCTTCCTTTCTGGTTTCCCATTGGCTAGATACTTAATGGTGAATAATAACCGGCTTGTGACTGCTTTCTTGCCTTTGGGAAGCTCGGTTTCAAACCAGGTGTCATTCCTGATCTTGGAATTTACCTCATCTTTAACTGAGTCTCTCCATTCTTCAAGTTCCATAGCCTCTTCATAAGACCTTGGGATGTACTCTTGATCTATGTTGGTGATGAAGGCTTGGTGTTCCATGGGATAATGGGTAAGTGAGCAGGTTGCTTGAGTGGGATGGGCCACTGCTTGGCTATTGAAGTACACCCTTGTGTTGATCCAGTTAGATGGATGCTTCTTCAATCTTGTGCTTCTCCTAAGCGGCTGAATCTCTTCTATATGTTCTTCTTCATCAGAATTTGCTTCATTTTGTTGATCTGATGACTCATGTTGTTGGCTTTCATCCTGATCATGAACCTCTTGTTCTTGACCCTCTTGACCAGTATGAACATCCTCTTGATTACCAGTGTGTGGTCCCTCTTGACCAGAATCCTCTTGATTCCCCCCCCCCCTTTAGGTATAGGATGAACAGCTTCTTCACCCTCATCTATAATAATTGCTTCCCGACCTAGACTAGGTTCTGGGCCAGTGGTCCTTTCTTTTTGTGGCATACTGATTCCAAGGCTCTCCATGATGTGCCTCAGGTTAGTTGCCCTATCCGAGGCTCCTTGAGATAGATCCTTGAGATTGTCCCAACTTTTCTCTTCATAATAACCTTTGGATTCCACAAACTTGACATCCCTAGAGACTAACACCCTTCTAGTTTCTCAATCATAGCATTTGTATCCTTTTTGAGTAGTGGAGTAGCCTATGAATACAGCCTTAGTACTCCTAGCCTCAAGTTTGTTTGTATGTTCACCTGGCTGCAAAACATAGCACAAGCACCCAAATACACGCAAGTGATCAATAGACGGTTTTCTTTTGTTCAATACCTCATATGGTGTGCAATCATCAAGGACTCTTATTGAGGTCCTATTGATCATATAGCATGCTGTCATTACAGCATCAGTCAAGAAACGTTTTGGCATGTTTGTATAGAACATCATGGACCTTGCCACCTCCATTAGATGCCTATTCTTCTTCTCAGCTACACCATTTTGTTGTGGTGTGTATGGACAGCTGGTTTGATGTATTATTCCATGTTTGGCTAGGTGGTTTTTGAAAGCTAAGCTTCTATATTCCCCCCCCCCCATTTTCTGACCTGAACACTTTGATCTTAACATTAAAGTGATTAGTTATGTAGTTCTGGAAATTAATAAAAGCATCCAACACTCTATCTTTAGTTTGAATCATAGTCAGCCAAGTATATTTAGACTTTTGATCTGTAAAAGTAACAAAATATCTATGATTCTCCCTAGAAATGCATGGTGCAGTCCAGACATCAGAATGTATAAGCTCAAAGCAATTTTCATAGATAGTAGATGACTTAGTGAAAACATTCTTGCAATGTTTGCCAAGGATACATGCTGCACAGCCATCATTTTTAAAAGAAACATCTGAAGTACAATGTTCAGTGCACGAGAATGCGGATGGCCTAGTCTAGCATGCCATAACACATCATAATCTAAAATAGGAATTGAACTAAAAGCAGAAGATAGATTTGAATCAGCCTTGATGTCTTCAAGTAGGTACAAGTCCTCCTTTGTAACACCTTTTCCAATCAACTTAAGGGTCTCAATATCCTAAAACACAACCTCATTAGGACCGAAGATCACATTACAGTTTAAATCAGTGGTAGCTTTCTTAACAGATAATAGGTTTGAAGCAAAGGTTGGCATGTAAAAGGCTTTGGTATCTTTGTTAAACAATTTAAGGGTTCCTACACCTTGAATTGGAATTTTATCTCGATTTGCAATCATGACATTACCTAGGACAGGCTCTACATTACTGATCAACCTAGCATCACTAATCATGTGGTGAGAAGCTCCTGAGTCTATAACCAGAGGCTTAACACTACTAGATGCATTCAGTGAAGTAATAAGAGCACTAGGCGATTTATATGATGCATTAAGGGAGATACCAAGGGTGTTACCAGACTCTTTGAGGGCTTTGATAAGAGCATCAAAGTCTGACCTCTTGATGGGCTCATCTTGTGTAGTCCTCACAGCAGAGCAGCCATTGAATGTAAGTGCCTTTCCTTCACCAGAAACCATAGAGCGCATAGGGGTAGATGGTTCTCGCATCTCACCAGAGAAATGTGCTCTTGCATCAACACAAGGTGTCCTGAACTTCTGAGGTTTGACGTGTGGGTGTAGAATCCAGCACTTGTCCTTGCCATGACCCTTCTTCTTGCAGTGATCACACACCCAAATCTTCTTATCTTCTGGTTTGTAGAAGCCCTTGTTAGCCACACCTTCAGCTTTGTGTTCTTTTCCTTCAGCTTTGTTTGCCATGATAAGCTCTCCTTTGCAACCAAAGAGACCCACTGAGCCTTGCTCTTTTGGAATCTGAGCACACAGATCTTCTAGTGATGGAAGTTTATCATTCCTTAGAATGTGCTTGATTAGGTCGCTATACCCTGGATTGAAAGTGAACAGCAAGGAAAAACCTTATCTTGTTCTTTCCTCTCATTGAGCACATCAGGGTCAAAAGTAGCTGGTCTCAACATCTCCAGCTCTGCCCACAATGATCTGAACTTCCCAAAATGTGTAGAGAAGTCAGTGTCCTTTGACTAAGAGTATTGATGGCTTTCTTGACCTCAAAAACTCTACTTATGTTGGATATGTTGCCATACACCTTCTGGAGTGTGTCCCATAGCTCCTTGGAAGTTTCACAGTAGGAGTAAGCTTCCAAGATTGAGACTTCAAGGCTGTTCTGAATGATAGACAGTACCATGAGGTCCTCATGACCCCTCTTTCCATCTTCATCAGCAGAGACCACCACTTCTTTGCCATTCTCTCCTAGGATGGTCTTCTTTGAGTTCTTGCCTCCAACAACATATTCCCAGAGACCTCTGCCTCCAAGAGCAGTTTTTGCAAGCCTTGACCACAGCAAATAGTTAGCTCCCTTAAGAGTAACTGGAATGACCACCATTTTTGAGTTTTCCATCAGAAACAACAAGAACAGCTCAAGAACATCAAGAACAACTCAAGAACAGAGGAAAATGACAAGAAATTTTGAAAATAATCAAAGGAAAGTGAGAGATTTGCGGAAGTGAAATGAAAAGAAGTAAAGAATAGTGTAGACAATAGGTTTCAGGAGCTTATTTGCTCTAATACCATGAGAGTTTATGAGATTTAAGGAGAGTTTAGATAAAGAACATGGAGAATGGGGAGAGAGAATGACGAAATTAAAGAGAGAGAGAGAGACTGAGAATTGAGGAAAATGAATTCCTTGCTTATTTTGGTTCTGGATACAACATTAATATAGGCGAACAAAGGACACAACTTGACAAAGAAAAAACATTAAAAAAAGAGCTCCCAAGAAGACAAAACTGGCTCAAACAGAAGGAATGATAGTGACCTCTCTCCTCCTTGACCAGAACATGTGATCTTCCTTTGTAGCTTAGTCCCAACGTCCTCCTCCATTATTTAAATGATTTATGAGTCTTGGGAAGGTCCCCAATAGATATTTATGCTTAGACAGATCCAATACTTGCCTTAGACACCAAGCTAGGTTAAGGAAACCCATCGTACAAGTGTACTGACCAGACTGATTTGAATCTCTTCTCATTGTCTCTTGTGATCTTTTCTCATTGTTTATGTCTTCATGTCAACAACTCATTATGCTTTGATTAGAATCAAAAAGAAATTGTCAAATCTCAAAACAGGGTAAACTGGAATCACCTGGGTTAAAAGTGGGATAACTTCTTCATCATAACTACTATGATATTGATTCAACTTCAAGGTGATTATACACTGATTTATGAGTCCAAATCAAGCTTCTTAAATCCTGACTCATTCTGCTTTGATTAGAATCAAGAAGAAATTTCAAAATCTCCAAACAGAATAAACTGGAATCACTTCAGTTTAAAGTGGGATAACTTCTTCATCATAACTCCTATGATATTGATTCAACTTCAGGGTAATTATCCACTGATTTATGAGTCCAAATAAAGCTTCTGACATCGTGATTCATTCTGTTTTGATTAGGATCCAAAAGAAATTGAAAAATCTCCAAATAGGATAAACTGGAATAACTTCGGTTTAAAGTGGGATAACTTCTTCATCATAACTCCTGATGATCCACTGATTTATTAGTCAACATAAAGCTTCTTACATCGTGATTCATTCTGTTTTGATTAGTATCATGAATGAATTTCAAAATCTTCAAACATGGTAAATTGGAATCACTTCGGTTTAAAGTGGATAATTTCTTCATCATAACTCCTATGATTTTGATTCAACTTCAGGGTGATTATCCACTGATTTATGGGTCCAACTCAAGCTTCTTACATCGTGATTAATTCTGGTTTGATTAGAATCAAAAAGAAATTGCAAAATCTCCAAACAGGGTAAATTTGAATCACTTAGGTTAAAAGTGGGATAACTTCTTCATCATAACTACTATGATATTGATTCAACTTCAGGGTGATTATACACTGATTTATGAGTCGAAATCAAGCTTCTTAAAAACTGACTCATTCTGCTTTGATTATAATCAAGAAGAAATTGTCAAATCTCAAAACAGGGTAAACTGGAATCACTTGGGTTAAAAGTGGGATAACTTCTACATCATAACTCCTATGATATTAATTCAACTTCAGGGTGATTATACACTGATTTATGAGTCCAAGTCAATCTTTTTACATCGTGATTCATTATGGTTTGATTAGGATCAAGAAAAAATTTAAGAATCTCCAAATAGGGTAAACTGGAATCACGTCGTTTGAAAGTGGGATAACTTCTTCATCATAACTCCTATGATATTGGTTCAAATTTAGGGTGATTATCGAATGATTTATGAGTTTAGATAAAGCTTTTTAGATCGTCGTTCATTCTGGTTTAATTAGAATCAAGAAGAATTGCCAAATTTCCAAACAGGGTAAACCAGAATCACTTTGGTTAAAAGTGGGATAACTTCTTCATCATAACTCCTATTATATTGATTCAACTTCAGGGTGATTATCGAATGATTTATGAGTCCAAATCAAGCTTCTTACATCTTGATTCATTCTGGTTTGATTAGAATCAAGAAGAAATTGCAAAATCTCTAAACATGGTAAACTAGAATCACTTCGGTTAAAAGCGGAATAACTTCTTCATCATAACTCCTATGATATTGATTCAATTTCAAGGTTATGATCCACTGATTTATGAGTCCAAATCAAGCTTCTTACATTGTGATTCATTCTTGTTTGATTAGAATCAAGAAGAAATTGCACAATATCCAAAAAGGTTAAATTGGAATCAATTCGGTTAAAAGTGGAATAACTTCTTCATCATAACTCCTATGATATTGATTCAATATCAGGGTGATTATCCACTGATTTATGATTCCAAATCAAGCTTCTTACATCGTAATTCATTCTGGTTTGATTAGAATCAAGAAGAAATTGCAAAATCTCCAAACAGGGTAAACTGGAATCACTTCGGTTAAAAGTGGTATAACTTCTTCATCATAGATTCAACTTCAGGGTGATTATACACTAATTTATGAATCCAAATCAAGCTTCTTAAATTGTGACTCATTCTGCTTTGATTAGAATCAAGAAGAAATTGCCAAATCTCAAAACAAGGTAAACTCGAATCACTTGGGTTAAAAGTGGGATAACTTCTTCATCATAACTCCTATGATATTGATTAAACTTAAGGGTGCTGATCCACTGATTTATGAGTCCAGATCAAGATTCTTACATCGTGATTAATTATGGTTTTATTAGAATCAAGAAGAAATTGAAAATTTTCCAAATAGGATAAACTGGAATCACGTCGGTTCAAAGTGAGATAACTTCTTCATCATAACTCCTATGATATTGGTTCAACTTCCGGGTAATTATACACTGATATATGAGTCCAAATCAAGCTTCTTACCTCGTGATTCATTCTGGTTTGATTAGAATCAAAAAGAAATTGCAAAATCTCCAAATAGGGTAAACTCAAATCACTTCGGTTAAAAGTGGGATAACTTCTTCATCATAACTTGTATGATATTGAATCAACTTCAGGGTAATTATACGCTGATTTATGAGTCCAAATCAAGCTTCTTACATCATGATTCATTCTGTTTTTATTAGAATCAAGAAGAAATTGCAAAATCTTCAAACAAGATAAACTGGAATCACTTCGGTTTAAAGTGGGATAACTTCTTCATCATAACTCCTATGATATTGATTCAAATTTAGGGTGAATATACACTACTTTATGAGTACAAATCAAGCTTCTTACATCGTGACTCATTCTGCTTTGCTTAGAATCAAGAAGAAATTTTTAAATCTCAAAACAGGATAAACTAGAATAACTTGGGTTAAAAGTGGGATAACTTCTACATCATAACTCCTATAATATTGATTCAACTTCAGGTTGATTATACACTGATTTATGAGTCCAAATCAAGCTTCTTATGTTTTGGTTCATTCTGTTTTAATTTGAATCAAGAAGAATTGCCAAATCTCCAAACAGGGTAAACCAGAATCACTTCGGTTAAAAGTGGGTTAACTTCTTCGTCATAACTCCTATGATATTGATTCAACTTCAGGGAAATTATTTACTGATTTATGAGTCCAAATCAAGCTTCTTAAATCGTGAATCATTCTGCTTTTACTAGAATCAAGAAGAAATTACCAAATCTCCAAACATGATAAACTAGAATCACTTTGGTTGAAAGTGGGATAACTTCTTCATCATAACTCCTATGATATTGATTCAACTTCAGGGTAATTATCCACTGATTTATGATTCCAAATAAAGCTACTTATATTGTGATTCATTCTGGTTTGATTAGAATCAAGATGAAATTGCAAAATCTCCAAACAAGGTAAACTGGAATCACTTGGGTTAAAAGTGCGATAACTTCTTCATCATAACTACTATGTTGTTGATTCAACTTCAGGGTGAATATACACTGATTTATGAGTCAAATCAAGCTTCTTAAATCGTGACTCATTCTGCTTTGATTAGAATCAAGAAGAAATAGTCAAATCTCAAAATAGGGTAAATTGGAATCACTTCGGTTAAAAGTGGGATAACTTCTTCATCTTAACTCCTATGATATTGATTTAATTTCAAGGTGATGATCCAGTGATTTATGAGTCTAAATCAAGATTTTTACATCGTGATTCATTCTGGTTTGATTAGAATCAAGAAGAAATTGCAAAATATCCAAACATGGTAAACTGGAATCACGTCGGTTGAAAGTCGGATAACTTCTTCATCATAACTCCTATGATATTGGTTCAAATTCAGGGTGATTATCCACTGATTTCTGATTCCAAATCAAGCTTCTTACATCTTGATTCATTCTGGTTTGATTAGAATCAAAAAGAAATTCAAAATCTCCAAACATGGTAAATTTTAATCACTTTGGTTAAAAGTGGAATAACTTCTTCGTCATAACTTCGATGATACTGATTTAACGTTAGGGTGATTATCCACCGATTTATGATTTCAATTCAAGCTTCTTACATTGTGATTCATTCTGGTTCGATTAGAATCATGAAGAAATTGGAAAATCTCCTAACAGGGTAAACTGGAATCACGTCGGTTCAAAGTGAGATAACTTCTTCATCATAAATCCTATGATATTGATTCAACTTCAGGGTAACTATCCACTGATTTATGAGTCCAAATAAAGCTTCTGACATCGTGATTCATTCTGGTTTGATTAGGATCCAGAAGAAATTGAAAAATCTCCATATAGGGTAAACTGGAATCACTTCGGTTAAAAGTGGGATAACTTCTTCATCATAACTTCTAAGATATTGAATCAACTTCAGGGTAATTATACACTGATTTATGAGTCCAAATCAAGCTTCTTACATCGTGATTCATTCCGGTTTTATTAGAATCAAGAAGAAATTGCAAAATCTCCAAACAAGATAAACTGGAATCACTTCGGTTTAAAGTGGGATAACTTCTTCATCATAACTCCTGTGATATTGATTCAACTTTAGGGTGATTATACACTGATTTATGAGTAAAAATCAAGCTTCTTACATCGTGACTCATTCTGCTTTGCTTAGAATCAAGAAGAAATTGTTAAATCTCAAAACAGAGTAATCTGGAATCACTTGGGTTAAAAGTGGGATAACTTCTACATCATAACTCCTATGATATTGATTCAACTTGGGTGATTATACACTAATTTATGAGTCCAACTCAAGATTTTCACATCGTGATTCATTCTGGTTTGATTAGGATCAAGAAAAAATTTAAAAATCTCCAAATATGGTAAACTGGAATCACGTCGGTTTAAAGTGGGATAACTTCTTCATCATAACTCCTATGATATTGATTCAACTTCAGGGTGATTATACATTGATTTATGAGTACAAATAAAGCTTCTTACATCGTGATTCATTCTGGTTTGATTAGAATCAAGAAGAAATTGCAAAATATCCAAACATGGTAAACTGGAATCACGTCGATTGAAAGTGGGATAACTTCTTCATCATAACTCCTATGATATTGGTTCAAATTCAGGGTGATTAACCACTGATTTATGATTCCAAATCAAGATTCTTTTATCTTGATTCATTCTGGTTTGATTAGAATCAAAAAGAAATTGCAAAATCTCCAAACATGGTAAATTTTAATCACTTTGGTTAAAAGTGGAATAACTTCTTCATCATAACTTCGATGATATTGATTCAACGCTAGGGTGATTATCCACTGATTTATGAGTTCAAATCAAGCTTCTTACATCGTGATTCATTCTGGTTTTATTAGAATCATGAAGAAATTGCAAAATCTCCAAATAGGGTAAACTGAAATCAATTCGGTTAAAAGTGGGATAACTTCTTCATCATAAATCCTATGATATTGATTCAACTTCAGGGTAATTATCCACTGATTTATGAGTCCAAATAAAGCTTCTGACATCGTGATTCATTCTGGTTTGATTAGGATCCAGAAGAAATTGAAAAATCTCCAAATAAGATAAACTGGAATCACTTCGGTTAAAAGTGGGATAACTTCTTCATCATAACTCCTATGATATTGATTAAACTTAAGGGTGATGATCCACTGATTTATGAGTCGAAATCAAGCTTTTTACATCGTTATTCATTCTTGTTTGATTAGAATCAAGAAGAAATTGCAAAATCTCAAAACATGGTAAACTGGAATCACTTTGGTTAAAAGTGGGATAACCTCTTCATCATAACTCCTATGATAGTGATTCAACTTCATGGTGATTATAAACTGATTTATGAGTCCAAATCAAGCTTCTTACATTGTGATTCATTCTGGTTTGATTAGGATCAAGAAGAAATTGAAAGATCTCCAAATAGGGTAAACTGGAATCACTTCGTTTAAAAGTGGGATAGCTTCTTCATCATAACTCCTATGATATTGATTACACTTAAGGGTGATGATCCACTGATTTATGAGTCCACATCAAGCTTCTTACATCATGATTCATTCTTGTTTGATTAGAATTAAGAAGAAATTGCAAAATCTCAAAACAGGGTAAACTGGAATAACTTCGGTTAAAAGTGGGATAACCTCTTCATCATAACTCCTATGATATTGATTAAACTTCATGGTGATTATAAACTGATTGATGAGTCAAAATCAAGCTTCTTAAATCGTGACTCATTCTGCTTTGATTACAATCAAGAAGAAACTACCAAATCTCAAAACAGCGTAAACTGAAATCACTCTTACTTCATAACTCTTATGATATTGATTCAACTTCAGGGTTATTATAAAATGATTTATGAGTCCGAATCAAGCTTCTTACATCGTGATTCATTCTGGTTTGATTAGGATCAAGAAGAAATAGAAAAATCTCCAAATAGGGTAAACCGGAATCACTTCTGGTAAAAGTGGGATAGCTTATTCATCATAACTCCTATGATATTGATTAAACTTAAGGGTGACGATCCACTGATTTATGAGTCCACATCAAGCTTCTTACATCGTGATTCATTCTTGTTTGATTAGAATCAAAAAGAAATTGCAAAATCTCAAAACAGGGTAAACTGGAATCACTTCGGTTAAAAGTGGGATAACTTCTTCATCATAACTCCTATGATATTGATTCAATTTCAAGGTGATTATCCACTGATTTATGAGTCAAAATCAATCTTCTTACATCGTGATTCATTCTGGTTTGATTAGAATCAAGAAGAAATTGCAAAATATCCAAACATGATAAATTGGAATGACTACGGTTAAAAGTAGAATAACTTCTTCATCATAACTCCTATGATATTGGCTCAACTTCAGGGTGATTATCGAATGATTTATGAGTTTAAATCAAGATTCTTAAATCGTGACTCATTCTGCCTTGATTAGAAACAAGAAGAAAATGCCAAATCTGAAAACATGGTAAACTAGAATCACGTCGGTTATAAGTAGGATAACTTCTTCATCATAACTCATATGAAATTGATTCAAATTCAGGGTTATTATCCAATGATTTATGAGTCTAAATCAGGCTTCTTACATCGTGATTCATTACGGTTTGATTAGGATTAACAAGAAATTGCAAAATCTCCAAACATTGTAAACTAGAATCACGTCGGTTGAAAGTGGGATAACTTCTTCATCATAACTCCTATGATATTGGTTCAAATTCAGGGTGATTATCAACTGATGTATGATTCCAAATCAAGCTTCTTACATCTTGATTCCTTCTGGTTTGATTAGAATCAAAAAGAAATTGCAAAATCTCCAAACATAGTAAATTTTAAGCACTTCGGTTAAAAGTGGAATAACTTCTTCATCATAACTCCTATGATATTGATTCAACGTCAGGGTGATTATCCACTTATTTATGAGTCCAAGTCAAGCTTTTTACATCGTGATTCATTCTGGTTTGATTAGAATCATGAAGAAATTGCAAAATCTCCAAACAGGATAAACTGGAATCACTTCGGTTAAAATTGGGATAACTTCTTCATCATAACTCCTATGATATTGATTCAACTAAAGGGTAATTATCCACTGATTTATGAATCCAAAAAAATCTTCTGACATCGTGATTCATTGTGGTTTGATTAGAATCAAGAAGAAATTGCAAAATATCCAAACATGGTAAACTGGAATCACGTCGATTGAAAGTGGGATAACTTCTTCATCATAACTCCTATGATATTGGTTCAAATTCAGGGTGATTAACCACTGATTTATGATTCCAAATCAAGATTCTTTCATCTTGATTCATTCTGGTTCGATTAGAATCAAAAAGAAATTGCAAAATCTCCAAACATGGTAAATTTTAATCACTTTGGTTAAAAGTGGGATAACTTCTTCATCATAACTCCTATGATATTGATTCAACTTCAGGGTGAATATCCACTGATTTATGAGACCAAATCAAGATTCTTAAATCTTGATTCATTCTGGTTTGATTAGAATCAAGAAGAAATTGCAATATCTCCAAACAAGGTAAACTGGAACAACTTCGGTTAAAAGTGGGATAACTTCTTCATCATAACTCCTATGATATTGATTCAACTTCATGGTGATTATAAACTGATTTATGAGTCCAAATAAAGCTTCTTATATCGTGACTCATTTTGCATTGATTAGAATCAAGAAGAAATTACCAAATCTCAAAACAGGGTAAACTGAAATCACTTGGGTTAAAACTGCGAAAACTTCTACATCATAACTCCTATGATATTGAAACAACTTCAGGGTGATTATAAACTGATTTATGAGTCCAAATCAAGCTTCTTACATTGTGATTCATTCTGGTTTGATTAGGATCAAGAAGAAATTGCAAAATCTCAAAACATGGTAAACTCGAATCACGTCGGTTGAAAGTGGGATAACTTCTTCATCATAACTCCTATGATATTGGTTCAAATTCAGGGTGATTATCCACTGATTTATTATTTCAAATCAAGCTTCTTACATCTTGATTCATTCTGGTTTGATTAGAATCAAAAAGAAATTAGAAAATCTCCAAACATGGTAAATTTTAATCACTTTGGTTAAAAGTGGAATAACTTCTTCATCATAACTCCAATGATATTGATTCAACGTTAGGGTGATTATCCACTGATTTATGAGTCCAAACCAAGCTTCTTACATCGTGATTCATTTTGTTTTGATTAGAGTCATGAAGAAATTGCAAAATCTCCAAACAGGGTAAACTGGAATCACTTCGGTTAAAAGTGGGATAACTTCTTCATCATAACTCCTATGATATTTATTCAACTTCAGGGTAATTATCCACTGATTTATGAGTCCAAATAAAGCTTCTGACATCGTGATTCATTCTGGTTTGATTAGGATCCAGAAGAAATTGAAAAATCTCCAAATAAGATAAACTGGAATCACTTCGGTTAAAAGTGGGATAACTTCTTCATCATAACTCCTATGATATTGATTAAACTTAAGGGTGATGATCCACTGATTTATGAGTCGAAATCAAGCTTTTTACATCGTTATTCATTCTTGTTTGATTAGAATCAAGAAGAAATTGCAAAATCTCAAAACATGGTAAACTGGAATCACTTTGGTTAAAAGTGGGATAACCTCTTCATCATAACTCCTATGATAGTGATTCAACTTCATGGTGATTATAAACTGATTTATGAGTCTAAATCAAGCTTCTTAAATCGTGACTCATTCTGCTTTGATTAGAATCAAGAAGAAATTACCAAATCTCAAAACATGGTAAACTAAAATCACTTGGGTTAAAACTGGGAAAACTTCTACATCATAACTCCTATGATATTGATTCAACTTCATGGTGATTATAAACTGATTTATGAGTCCAAATCAAGCTTCTTACATTGTGATTCATTCTGGTTTGATTAGGATCAAGAAGAAATTGAAAGATCTCCAAATAGGGTAAACTGGAATCACTTCGTTTAAAAGTGGGATAGCTTCTTCATCATAACTCCTATGATATTGATTACACTTAAGGGTGATGATCCACTGATTTATGAGTCCACATCAAGCTTCTTACATCGTGATTCATTCTTGTTTGATTAGAATCAAGAAAAATTGCAAAATCTCAAAACAGAGTAAACTGAAATCACTTCGGTTAAAAGTGGGATAACTTCTTCATCATAACTCCTATGATATTGATTCAATTTCAAGGTGATGATCCACCGATGTATGAGTCCAAATCAATATTCTTACATCGTGATTCGTTCTGGTTTGATTATAATCAAGAAGAAATTGCAAAATATCCTAACAGGATAAATTGGAATGACTTCGGTTAAAAGTAGAATAACTTCTTCATCATAACCCTATGATATTGGTTCAACTTCAGGGTGATTATCGAATGATTTATGAGTTTAAATCAAGATTCTTAAATCGTGACTCATTCTGCTTTGACTAGAAACAAGAAGAAAATACCATATCTGAAAACATGGTAAACGACAATCACGTCGGTTATAAGTAGGATAACTTCTTCATCATAACTCTTATGAAATTGATTCAAATTCAGGGTGATTATCCACTGATTTATGAGTCTAAATCAAGCTTCTTACATCGTGATTCATTCTGGTTTGATTAGGATCAACAAGAAATTGCAAAATCTCCAAACATGGTAAACTCGAATCACGTCGGTTGAAAGTGGGATAACTTCTTCATCATAACTCCTATGATATTGGTTCATATTCAGGGTGATTATCCACTGATTTATAATTTCAAATCAAGCTTCTTACATATTGATTCCTTCTGGTTTGATTAGAATCAAAAAGAAATTGCAAAATCTACAAACATGGTAAATTTTAATCACTTCGGTTAAAAGTGGAATAACTTCTTCATCATAACTCCTATGATATTGATTCAATGTCAGGGTGATTATCCACTGATTTATGAGTCCAAATCAAGGTTTTTACATCGTTATTCGTTCTGGTTTGATTAGAATCATGAAGAAATTGCAAAATCTCCAAATAGGGTAAACTGGAATCACTTCGGTTAAAATTGGGATAACTTCTTCATCATAACTCCTCTGATATTGATTCAAGTTAAGAGTAATTATCCACTGATTTATGAGTCCAAATAAATCTTCTGACATCGTGATTCATTCTGGTTCGATTAGAATCAAGAAGAAATTGCAAAATCTCCAAAAAGGGTAAACTGGAAACACTTTGGTTAAAAGTGGGATAACTTCTTCATCATAACTCCTATGATATTGATTCAACTTCAGGGTGATGATCCAATGATTTATGAGTCCACATCAGGCTTCTTACATCTTAATTCATTCTGTTTTGATTAGAATCATGAATAAATTACAAAATCTCCAACCCCTGATTTGCAAAATGAATCACCTAAGTGTTATTCTCGGTCCAAGACTACATGAAGTTCCATTTTTATTTTATTCTAAACTTATGTTAAACTTAGACTATAGTTTTATTTCTTTCCTTTTTTGGTTCATTGTCGAAACCCTAGAGGATTTGTCTCTGGTTTCTTATTTAAAGGGTTCTCTACACCCTTATGTAATCATCCAGTCTTTTATTAAACAAGTTACATTCATCTTATACGGCTCTCTCTCTCTAAAAGAAGTGTGCCGAGTCTGGTGTGTCATATCCAGAGCCTAAGGGTGTCTAGTTTGGTGTGTAATATCCAAACCATTCATCTAGGAGTATCAAGAGATCATCCATCCCTCTTGTGTCACCATCCAATCCACACGCCTTGAAGGACTTGAGTCTTTTGATTCGTTCTTGCAAGGATTATCCATTCCCATCAACCAAAGAGCATCCTAGGGACGCATCAGATGCTCTCATCAAGATGCTCAAGGAC